>WOVY01016120.1:0-14977 GCA_013436015.1 Rhipicephalus annulatus
AGAGACGCTGTATCGACGAGGCTCTGTATGAAATATATTTCAAACCAGCAGCAGGAGTGGCCTGCCCGGTAGACCAGACACGCGAGCGGAGACCACTCTTTGTCCTCTTCATCAGGCATACACGTGCATCGTCCCACAAAATGTCAAAATGCGTGTAGCAATATTATTACGAACTTCTATAATGACAGCTTTATATATGGTTGCTGAGATTACATAAACGATACATGCCAATGTACTATTCAAAAACTACGTGATCCAATCCTCAAAATACAATGTGGCAAGCCTCGCATTCGAAGAAAAAAAAGTTGAGTTATAGGCAAGTTGATCTTTACACACAAAAACAAATGGTTCCCGCATTGCTTGAAAAGTAACAAGAAAAATTAGTAAGTAATTCAAATGAGATATTGGTTCAGTTTATCAACTGGCACGAGACTTTGAGTAAGTCTTTCTTTTAAAAAATCTAGTGTGTACGCCGTGTTTATGTGTTGTATTGGAACACGAGCAGCAGCGCAGCAGCAGCTGCAACAACAACACAACAACAACAACAACACCCACACAACAAAAACTCTCAAAAGATGAGCGGAACGTTAGCGTTAGTAGGCGGTGTAAGACTGTGTAGACATTTTTAGACTTGTTTGAAATGAGAGGCAGTACATTTTCCGCCTTGGCACGTAAAAAAAAGAACTTAAATTCTGATGCTACAAAATATATACATCTATGGCCATTTCTCCTGCGATTGGTGATCTGTGGTTTAAAGAATAATTAAAGTAATGGTGAATTCACTGGCACAATTTTCCAGCGCATACCCTCAGAACGGGGGAAAGGAGGTTCGAACTCTGTGTAACGACCGAGCAGTTATTGAAAATCTCCTTTCTATATATGGCAAAATCTCACCGAACGATCGTGAAGCCATCATGATGATGAAAGTGGGCAACTGTTGGCAACCGTATTGACCATGCCAGTTGTAACTGCGAGCGCCTTCTAAAGAATGTCTGGTGCTTTCCTCATCAGAGTGTTGATACTGCTGTGGCGAGACGTCGCCGGATGACAGGAGACAACTGAGCGTCTACATTGCTTCTGCGTCGCGTCCGCTATGCAGAAGCAAGAACTGTCCATTGCGATGAACAAAGTGGGACAATCTTCCATGTCAGAGGCTATTGTCTTGGGGACTCGGATATCGTTCGCATTGCGAAAGAGCTGTTGCATTCTACTCAAAGCCCAAAGACATGTGCGGTCGGCCTTGAATGTCAACAGTGCTGACAGCTTTTCCTTTCATTTGCACATATGCAGGTTCGTGCGGATACGATAAGGAGAGGTGAAGAGGCGCGCCTTCTGCGTGTGAGACGTTTTCGTTTTGTACGTTTTCAGATATTTCCCATAGTGACATCACACATTCATTTCTTTCTTTCTTTCTTTCTTCTTCCTTTCTTCTTTCATTTCTTCTTTCTTTCTTTTTCTTTCTTTTTCTTTCTTTCGGACTTGTTTAGAACCTGACGTGTCAACCGAAATGTCTGTTCACATGCTCTGTAATTCAAGTCTCACATATTGCATCCGTGGGAGAGGGTGAATGACTAAGGTGTTTTTTTGAAGTTAAGCGGGTTTGATTGCCGGAGATGATGGTCATATCCATATATGGCATCGGAATGCAAAATACTATAATTTTGGTGCAATAAGGACCGCACACGAGATGAACTTGGATACACCACAGCATACAGTGTGTCCGCATTCTTTCTCGTGCCAGCATCGTTTTTGTGCTGAGTGTCAAGATGCTAAAGAACCATTGCCAACAACAGCCCAGGTGTCTATTTCTCTAGAAGAGCCCAACTGTACAATTGCTTAGATTACAGGCTAAAGAAGCGCATATGATCGAAGTAATTACCGTACCCACTATATGCAGCGTCGCCAACAGCAGACAGAGCTAGTTCCGGATGCAAAAGCATTCTCGTAACGATCTTAAGCATATGTAAGTTTCACACCTAACTATTAGGATTCTGATCGCAACTTGAGAACCGTACCTGATATATAAGTCTATTAGCAGGGAGCTCCGGAAATGAGCACTCAGAAAAACATTTGGTTTTGTTTCTGCAGTGAACCGTGAGGTTCACTGAAACATTCGTAAAGAAAGAGCGCAAGATCTCTCTAAAAAGAACAAGCAAAAAATATTCATGCGCCCTGTGATTACAACTACTTCAAGTAGATAGTGAATTTTTGTGATCACTGGAAGCTGCGAGCGGAAAACTGCGAAAGAAAACTGCGTAGCCTATTTAGGTCTGACACTGTTCAAATAGAGAAAGAGAGAAAGACGCAAAGAAAGGCAGGAGGTTAACCAGGTGCACGTCCGGTTTGCTATTCTGCACTGGGGAAAAAGATAAAGGGGAAAAGAGCAGGGGGAGAAAGAAGAAAGACACACATAATCAGGAGCACTTGGGGTAGCACACGCAGTCTACATGTGGTCGCTCAGATTTGTTGTGTTCAGGTAGTACAGTAGCTCTTTAGTTGCTTTCTCTGTGCTACGAAAGTACACGCCCCAGGTCGCAGAATCTTCTGCACAGAAAATGGTCTGGAGTACAGTTGGTTCAAAATATTCTGGAGCTGGCATAGCTGGGTAGTGAAACACTAATGCGCAGGACTGTTCGGTCTGTGGTCTTCTCAGCTCCACAGGAGTCGCATGTAGAAGTGTCTGCCATGCCGATGCGAAACGAGTACGCCGCCTTTGTGAATGCAACACCCAATCAAAGGCGGCATAGCCGTGTCGCATTGGAGCGGGAAGTTGCGATGGTAGTTGTAGCTTTAGCAGTGTATCCAGTTTATTAAGGTGGCTCCTTTGAAAGCTGGTAGACGACCAAAATATGATTGTTTTAAGATTTTTACCGGCCCAGTGGAGCTCTGACTTTCGACACAGAAATTTTTGTTGCTCACTAGCTCACTTCAAATGTTTTGTCACACGTTAATTTGAGCTTTCTGAAAGGTACCATCCTCAGCTAACTTATTAAAACTTGATCTATTTGCGGAGCAGTGAGATTAGCTCAGGGATGAACGGGGCGACAATCTTCCAACTTGAAAATCTTGTGCGAAAAGTAAATATCAGCCCTCCCCCCCCCCCTTGAAAAACTCAGAATGGATGAAACTGCAAGCTAGATATTATGGGAAAAGACTCGCTGTTTCTTAAGGGCGACACAACTAATACGACTGCAACATATTTTAATGTCATCCGAAGTATGACTAGCAGCTAACTCTTTTTGGATCTGATCTTGAGGAACTCAGCAACACACTGGTATAAGGAAACACGAACGCTTCAGGGACCGAACTGTTTCTCGTAATGCCAGTTCTCAAACCTCGAAGTAAGCGTTGAGAGCACAGCAAGTTTGTGAGGAGTCTCCTGTTCCTTATCGAGTTGCGATCACGTCCTTCTAGCGACGCAGCCTCCATGGCATCCTTTCGTGCTCCTTCAGAAAGATAGTCCGCTTCATGAGCAATGGCTTCATGAAGCGATTGAATCGCTCATGAATCGCTCATGACCATTCCGCTTCATGAGCAATCGACGGTAGGCCTCGCCATCCGTGTGATGGATACGGACGGCTCGTTTCATCACCACTTCAGCTGCATTAGTCGCCAGTCTTCGCGAGATTTTACTCGCTGGTTGAACATACTATAGTATGCACGGGTTTGGGTTATCAATTTACATTTCATACGCAAAACGACGGCAGCGGTGACACCAGTGCCAACGGCAAAAACTTGTCGAGAGTGTTCACACAATTTTTATCGCAATGAAACAATGCCGAAAACACACGAACATTTGCTGCTATCAATCTGTACTCTACGTCGCGAAGTTTAGGGATTAATTGATGGTATATTTGGGGGTGTCTTCCTGTGTCAAGAAAAAATATATTCAATATTCCCACGCTCACCATTGTAGAATCTGCGTTAGTGAGCATGGAAGGTCGTTAGAGGGAGTATCACCATGCAATCTTTCGTTGACTTGTCGTGATTGTTAATGTATCCTAGAATTTTAATATGCACATTATATTATGCCGACGTGAAAATGAAGAAATCGTAATAATTTTTGAGGGATATCCTATGAATATTCGTGGAAGTACATATGTGAATGAGTTTTTGATTGCCCTGCACCAATATGAGACGTCGTTTTAAAGAGCCGTCATTCCCATAGACAGGCTCGTGTCCCAGATTGACGGGAGGTGATGCCATTCCTGAACATGCGCAGATAATTTCTTTGTCTAATTTCTTTTGCATCTCAGTGCACTAATCTCTTTCAATTTATAGTCAACGTTGATGTTGTTCATTGCCATTCTATTGCATTTGTGTCTGCTTGCTCAGCTCAACCGCCCCCTCCCCCCCCCGGACCATTCACCTACCGATACAATCACTATACCTTTGAGATCAGTCCTCCGTTTACAGTGATTTCACCGGATGCGGCGTTTTTTTTATTCATAGTCATCTAAGGCATTCACCGTCATTATCAGACAAGTCACCCACTGTCCTGCAAGAGTATTCGGGTAAGGCATGTTTAAACCCCGAAGTAACATAACTTTCAAGCTATATTAGCATGATTTCTTTGATTATTGATGCGGTTGTTTGTCGCGAAGATGAACGATTCTGTATAACTCAAATATCTCGCTGATTCTTTTCCAGCCCCAGTGTAGGGTAGCAGAGCAAAGTTTTTCTTCAATTTTACGTACCTGCCTTTCACACAATCTCACTCTCTCTCTCTCGCCTTTGGGTAAACCCATCGACACCTCCCAGTACGTTATCGCTATAGCTCCAGCGGCCATGAGCAGAGGATAAAATCTAAGAGCAGGGATTTTTTACGTTACACTGACCACGCAGCAGGCACCCTCATTACAGTGCAATGAGAAGTCATTGGCATCAGCTCATGCTATTGATTGCTCACTCGAGGTGTGCCCAAGCTTAGACAAATCGCCGAACCTTGGGCCTAAACTAGGAAGGCCGAGCGTGCGACATAAGCTTCCTATAACTCTTGCCTAGAGGCGCGCAAAACTTCTTGTGCTTCCGGACGCCTGGGGTGGTTGAAGCCCTAGAGGTGACGAAGCGGTAGAAAGAGGGCATAGCACACCGCCTTCTGATAGTCACCACCGCCAGCGAATTTCATTCGGGAGGCAGATGAAACATGTGTGTACCGACAGGGCGCGACCCTGCAGTACAGGCTAACAGGGGATGCATTGGAGCCTCAATAGTGGCCCTTTGCACCACCTCCCTTCCTTTACATCCCATACACTCATATGTCTCTCTGTTATCCCTGAGCAGACCACACCAACGTTACCACTTCTGCTGTGTTTGGCGACGACGGCTAGTACACCGGGCGCTCCGCTGGCTCGTGTCGTTCGCGGCCGCTATCGCCGTGGTTCTAGGTGTGGTGGGCCTCTTCTCACTCGTTTGCACGCGTACAACAAAGGAAAAGGCTCCGCACTGAGTGCTGAATATTCTGACTTGCAGGGAGCCATCAGACAGGCGCCACACTTGGTGCTTGTACACAGTGCGGCGAGCCGTTTGTCTAGTCTCGGCGAGAGTGCTGCCCAAACAAATCGATGGTAAGGAGAAAACTTATGTTGTGTGATATGTATTCTTTTCTCATTGTAACGCCATAACATATAAAGAAACGTTTTACGCAGCTTTAATGACTCGCATCCAGTGCACATCTGGTGCCGTCCTGTAAATACATTCATTTTTCAAGCAATTATGGTGCTCCCTCAGGTGTTCTCAGGAGGTTGAATTCATTTTCTGTAATTATAATGCGATCAGAATTACGTCATAATATTCGTACAAAAAATAGCCCGGCCAAAATAACAAGCCTTAAATGGCTGAAGGGATCGCCACGAGCTCAACAAGAAAACATATCCACATGACTTAGTCATTGAATGGAAGTTAAGCCACCTTGTCAAGCTTCACAAGCCTGATGCGATGATGTGCCTCGACGCCACCGGGAAAACACGAGTGGCGTCAAAACGTGAAAGAATGCGCCATAGAATAAGTGGTGTGCCCATGTGCGTAACTTCCCTGCACGTACTCACGTGCACTGCCAAATCATTTCACACCCTTAAGGGTGGATTTTCAATAAATCACCCGTCTTACCCTATTATTTCTGCCAAACTTATCCGCACGGGTGTAATTTCTGCAATTCCACCTTTTGTACACCCATTTGTCATTTTTAGGTGTACTTATAGGTGTATGTTCGCAAATGACACCCAAGCGTGTTTCCTTGAATTGTTACACCTATCATATATGCATATAGTTTAGAGCATCAATACATATCACATCTCAACGGATGCAATCAAACCGCATGCCGAAGTTCTGGTGAAAAATATCGATGTTTTGGCCTTTGTTTTCAATTCCTGTATCATTCGCCAAAATATATCGTGCTATGTATTATATCTATTATACCACCACCTATTACATTATTCAGAACATTTCTCACATGTTCAACGACTTAATTCATGGGTTACGTTTTTGGGATTCTTACTAAAAATATTTTGCTGCCGCCATGTCCATTCTTTCCTACTTCTCACAGAGACATCGGTTAAAAGAGATTATGTTGCGCTTAAACATAACATGAAACGATTACACATGGTTTTCCGACGGGCTATCGTGCGCGCTTTCTCATTTGAAATCACACTAAGTTTTTCGTACAAGAGCTCCTGGTTTATTAAAAACGATACTCTTTCTTGGGGACCTTCGACGCAAAAAATTTTGGTCTGTCTGTCTGTCCGTTTGCACATTTGTCTGTTTGTCCACTCTATACGGCATCTGGTACTTGAAACGGCCGACCCATCCGCAGCGCCCACCAATGTTGCTCAAGATTGAGCGTTCATGCCTGTGCAATCGTCAATTAAAAGCAATTATTGCGCATGTCTGCGGCACCCATAACAACACGTATATATTCTGCATGTGTATATTTCACTAGAAAAAGCATACTTAACTAATTTTAAGGACCCGTAGCGCTTATCACGCTGCGCTGGACCATGCAATTATTGCACGGAACGGGGAGTGTTTCCAACGCTTTTCTAAGACGTTACGGTGGTGGGCACCTACCGTCGCCTTGCGTTCTACACCATATCACCTCTGAGATGGTCGCGCACACCCGTCTCAGAGCCATGCGCTTTGTTTTTTTTTTCCAGAAAACTGCCAGATGACGCTCATGTCTCATGTGTGACGTTACTTGATGCGCTCGTTCACCTCCGCTGCATGCTCGAGGCACTCAAGCGCAGTGCCTCCAGAATACCACTCACCGATTTTCTTGCACAGAACACCAAATAAATGTCTGTTCACTCTCTCCACACGCAAGACTATCGTCTTTCGACGACATTTGCAAGAAACATGCAGATACGGGGCCAATTTTTTAATGGGGTTCCACATATTTCCTCACACAGAAGTATTTCGCGTCAATACAACAAGTCCCTGATTTATTCAGTGAGTTATATTTAGATCCATGAACATGGATGAGTTCGAATTGAATGTTTGCAGCATTCGCATTGCCGTGGAACTAGGCATGTTTACAAATAACAGGTTAAGCTTACCCTAATGCAGCTGTTGTGCACGCATGCCGCGCCGCAGGACAAGCTTAGCGCACATTCGCTAAGCACGGGTGAAACTCGTACAATGGTATGCACCACTCTGTGGGCACTTACTGTTCTTTTTATATCCTTGATATCAACGCTTGCGCGTCACTTAATATACACGTGAACAATCGTAGACAACACTAGCGCAATGTACCCGTGCCACAAGAATGGAGAATAGTTGACTAGTTGCAGCATTGTAATTGATAGCTGTTACTGTGGCGTTACAATGCACTGATAATCGCACATTGCTATGCGCGCACACAATTTAAGACTGAAATAAAAGCAAGCGTCATTCATACTTTGTCGGTAAAAAAAGCCTAGTCCCCAGGTTCTTGCTGAATGGCAGAGTGTTATTTAAAAGAAGCTAATAGCACAGCGGGGTGTGCTAGGATTTATGCATGCAGGGGGATAGAAAGAGAAAAAAAAGGGGGCCTGACCCATTTGCATGTACATTGTTGCCTGTGGCTGCATACTTAAGAAACCAAATCGGGAGCTTTCATTTCTTTGTGCGAAATGGGCCAAATCCTGACCCGAAAGTAGCACCAATGACACTCAATTGGCTCATACATACGTTCACCTTTCCTCTAAAACAGTAAAATTAAAACATTCTTTATACTTATCACTGTTCTAGTAAAAACTTTGATAGCACGTATATGCAAGTAAGCGTTAGTTTAGCTTTTTGCGGTTCTAGATTTGCCCCATTTTGAATAAAAAAAAGCTCCTCAAACGAACATAAAAAAGGGCTGGAGATGTGTCAAATATGAAACAACCTCCCCGCCGCCCTTCCCTAACTTTTTATTTATATCTATGTTGCACAAATAACAAATTTTGACTCCAAAATGTCGAAACAACGCCACAATCACGCCTCCCTCGCGAAAAAAAAAATGAAGCATTACGAAGGCTACGCACTTGCCACCTGCACACGCCAGTGGCAAAAAAAAAACGTCTTCGAAGCTCTGCAAGCAAATAAATATGTTGTCCAGCATAAAATTTACACTATATCTTGGAGGCTGACATAGCTTGGAAATTATATCATAAAACGGTGCTGCTATAAATTTCGGTTTCGGTTTCGAGGTCCTCGGGGCAACTGCGCATCGCCATCGTCAACAGGCAGACTTTGAATTGGGTGGTGACATGTCGTATGCGTGTTTGTTGCAGGCTGACGGTTGTTTATTATTTAATATTCACTTGCTTTGTCCAGGATGTGTACTTATACGGCTTGCACGGTTCAACTCGCGCTTCCAGTAGGTACAGTACGAGTTACTGCAATCATGTGGCGCGTCGGCAAGTACAAAACAACTTCGGGTGCGGCGGAGTGTGTCTCCTCTGTCAACGGCTTTCGTTGAAGCTTGTGCACGCCGCAAGCAGAGTGTTCCGATCAAGCAATCAACGGAGTGTACGCTGGGAGCTACATGAGAACGCTTTTGGATTTCTTGCTATTGCTGAAAAGGTAAGCGTTCGTGCATGCGAACAACGAAGTGCAAAATTGCGTGCCTGCCTGCCTGCCAACTCCCGATTTGCCCGCGATACTCGTCATTGCAGGAAGCGACCGTCTCTTGGCGCCGTCGTGACCTTCGCTCGCTGTGTGCTTATCAGCTGCGATGGCTCAACAGTCGCAGCGTTCGTGAACCTCGCTGTCGCGCATGGTTAAAGAAAACGGGGGGATGTTGCCGCGCGCAGATAGACCTTATGGCATGCGGCAGCGGGTGAGAAATGGGGGGGGGGGGGGCCTGAGCGAGCCGAGGTGGGCGAAAGAAATGGCATACTAATAATAATAATAATAATAATAATAATAATAAATACGAAGCAGATCAACGGTAAAGGAGGCGTCAGTTGTCAGCGGGACTACAGTGGACAAATAGGAACGCGTTTATTACGCCGGGAGAAAAAAATCCAGATTTCAGTGACTGAAGACAGGGGTGTTTTCTAATGCGAGTAAATACGCTATTTAAAGCAGAATCCGAAAAATACTTAAAATATGTATCAGTACCCCTTTGATGCTTGCGCTTTGCAGTGGCGTGGTATGTGTTTTGTTACAAATCGTGCAGCTAACCAAAAATTTAGGTGTACCTTGTTTGGTCAGGGATTTGCGCTTTTTATGCCTTGTTAGGTTTGTTTATATTTATACTAGTATATCGTAGATAATCAGGATATAGAAATATTGATGTGTTTTGATAAGGGACTGAACAGGCACACTCAATTGCACACATCTTTTTGCATTTTTGCACCATTGTAGTGCGGCACATAGAATATTGTAGAATAGAATATTTCTGTGTATTTTGGTGTATGTTTTTGGCGCTGGTGGTTACATATGAAAGCTTAGCCAAAATGTACCAACAAACACCCACAAAAAAACTTTCAGTTAAGCTGATACAAGCACAGATGATAATGGTGTAGGCATAGTTAGCCACTAAAGAACACGCTCGCGAAAAACGAAATGAGGATGGCGACACAGGGTGGCTGTAAATGAAAGCAGGCAGACCTAACAGTTCTTGTCTGTTTCATGCATTTTGTCTGTGGCAGGTTTCATCCTTACGAATGCAAACACACTGATCCAATTGATAAGCCCTCCGTGCATATATTCCTGTTAGCTACTTGTCCAAAGAGTCGTGCATTTTTTTTAGTTATACATATTATAGTCCAGCAGTTCAGAGCTTATTGAGCATATATTTAACTTACTTGTGATACATTATCTGTTGCATGGCTGTTTTTTATGAATTAAAAAAAATCAACTGTGAATTAGCTGCTTACGCATGCACTCGAAGAATAATATTAGCACGTCTTATTGATTTTTTAATGTAGTCAGTTTTACTCAGGGCTAAAGTAATCATTTTATTGACCAATAAGCAACCTGTGAAAGACATATTATAAAATTATCTAGTACACCAAATTTATGTAACTGGAGAAGAAATTTAGAGGTGAGCTTCCACAAATACACAGTGCTGTGTTTCCAGCAGCAGTTGTCATTTAACAAGTGCTGTTGATCCTTTCAGATTGGGGCTTGCTCGATGTTTTACACTAGTTCACACAGTAGATTGTACATCTGTGATGAGTACATGTCTACAAAATATCCTTCAAAGTAAATGATAAATATTGCTACTTTCTGTCTTAATGGGTTCATATAATTTTTTGTATCGCCCATTGTAGTGGCCTATTGGTTAGGGTATTCTAGCTAAGCAAGAAAACTTGGTAAAAACGCTGAAATGTGAGCATCCCAGTATATTTCAAACTTCTTGGTAGGTGCATGATTCAAGAGAGAGAAGCACTTTTTTCACCACCACCATGGTGTAGACTCAAACATGGCACTTGCATTCGTACGCTAATATGCACAGATGCTTGTATGTAAAAGTGAATAGTGGTAAAGCTGAAGGTGGGGAAGCTGTAAGCTTTTTATTATACGAACATCATAATGAGGTTCTGATTGTTCCCAGTATTTTTTAAATGCTTAGTTGAATGTTGTGCATCTCTTACATGCAGAATGTTGAAAGGAAAGCACACTACGTCTTCTACGATGGACTGGGTGCTGACGATGCAGTGCACTCTTCATCACAACATGAAAGCAGCTGTTCCCCGGCTCACTACCTCACTCAAAGGGTTTGCAGCAGTGGTGGACGCTACTCATAGGGTGCACCAAGTATCTTGTAACATTTTAGGAAGCATTCCTCTGATGGGAAGGCTTCATATCAAGCTATGTGTTCTATATACCTATTTACTTTTCCAATATGAGTATCAATTTGCCATCAGATTAACAGCAGTGCATGTAGAAAAACTGGGTACAATGCTAATGTAAGAGTTGTATGATAAACTGGAGACGGGCCTAGATGTCTCCAGCTTAAAAGGTTGATTCACTAATGGGGTCATTTCACACCAAACATCCTAGCTATTTAGCGACCATCTCAAATGTATCGAAAAAATTGTAACGATTTACTGCATCGAAAACAGTGAAACAGTAAAATATTTCTGAAAGAAAAATTTTTGTTCACGTAGTTGCCTTATGAACTTACCGGAATGTCGTTTTATTCTTGTTTGTGCAAAATTTTGTTTTTAAAAGTACTGCTCCTTGCTTCTATACAAAAATTTGTCTACATGTTAAGTACAAGCTCATGTGTAAAGGTGTTTGAAGCGCAGTAATATTAGTGCAGTTTCGCTGGCACATACGCCTCCAAGACTAAACAAGTGCTTGATATGCTAGTTGGTGCTGTATGGTAGACAAAGAAAGTGCTTAACAGCGCAAACGACAAGAAGGGAAAGAAGAGATGAGCTGAGCCCTGAACAAACAACCAAAGTTTATTGCAAACCAACTGCCATATATAGAAAACAGAATCTGCGCATAACCACGCATCATAAGCAGAATCGCACATACATGCACCATACAGCCTACCTTATCAACAACTGGTCATATAAGTGGACCCCAGATAACTAACTTCACAGCAGTTAAGAAAAATTGAGGGTACGCTAACACAGTAAGCACAAGTTGTTGAATGTGGAAGGCTTCACTAATCTCGTGATCACGCCGATTTTATATCCCCCCCATGATCAAACACTTTTCAAGAATTGGCTGACAACAAGACTTATTACAATGGTCTGCCAAGTGGCTAGGAAGAGAACCTTTTAGAGAGTTAGCGTGCTCCCTCAACCGATCAGTTATGCATTGCCCTGTTTGGCCAATGTAACCGTGCCAAAAAGTAAAAAAATATCTTGTAGAGAATCGCTAAAACACATTCAACATGGCACGTAGCGTGTTTCTTAGTGCATGCTTCTTTCTTAGGTCCTTCGCTGTTGACCCAACGACATAGCCCAGCGAGTTTATCGCGTGCGCAGAACACAACTCTTACACCTATTTTGCCAGTGACCTTCTTTAACCTTTGGGAAACTTCGTGTACGTAGGGAATAACAGTCTTGCTAGAATGAGGCTTGTTAAGTTAGCTGTTGCTTTGTCTCTTATCAGGCACTCTTAGTGACGTTAGGGAGAGTCTCGGCAATGGAAGTTAGCTCGGGATTAGAAAGCCTGCTTGTTGAAGGCTGTGAACTTAGAGCGAAAAACTGCACTCTATCTGGCGGTGGACAAGAGCCAGTTAGAATTGCCTTTAGGCAGAAAAAAGCGATGCTTTCACTTGACTAGCTTAGAATGGGCGGACCTAAAAGCAGTCTTGAGCATGGCTCGTACCGCCAATATACATGATCAACAACAAAAAAATCATTTCTAATTGTAGACATCGTAGGGTGTCGTCAGAAATAAACTCAGACGTTATTTCTTAGTTTCTTCGTTTCATTTCACGCCGAAAACGTGCAATATTCGTCATCGGTGGGTTCGCCAGGGTCAGATTGATCGATGCGGTAAAAAAACTAAAAGTCCAACGTAGCCGAACACTTTAACGTACTCGTGTGATCGAAGTTAGCCATGAGACTTCTTTCATACCGCGCGAGTAAAAGGTACAAAGAAACCAATGCTAAACATGAGCCAATGCACACATCTGCACTTTTGAGATATTTGACGTTTTTTAGCGTGAAATGAAGCAAACTGGAACTAAAGTCGGAGTTTAATTCATGATGACAAGTTACAATGTCTAGACTTGAAATGCTTTTTTTGGTTGACCATGTATATTGGCGGTAACGAACCCTTGCTCAAGAAAAAGCCCTTCTTTTACGTCCACCCATTCTAAGCTAGTCAAGGAAAGCATCGCTTTTTTCCTGCCTAAGACAATTCTAACGGCTCTTGTCACCGCCAGATAGAGTGCAGTTTCTCGCTCTAAGTTTCACCGCCTTCAACAAGCAGGCTTTTCTAAAACCCTGCTAACTTCTATTGGCAAGACTCTCATAACGTCACTAAAATTGCCTGATAAGACACAAAGCAACAGCTAACTTAACAAGCCTCATTCTAGCAAAGGCTGTTATTCCCTACGTAAACGAAGTTTCTCATAGGCTAAGAAGGTCGCTGGAAAAGGTGACCGGCTCCAGTGTGTGACACCACTGATCGTCTGCGCAGCGCATCGAATTGCGCCCACACCGGCGGCGAGGCATGCGGCGGCGGCGGCGGAGTATCATTGCGCATGCGCAAGACCAGTGTCACGCGAAATTGGCTCATTGGGCCAGTGTAGCTAACGCTACAAAATAGTGTAAGAGTTGCGTTCTGTTTACGCGACGAGCTCGCTGGCCTATGTCGCAGGGTCAACAGTGAAAAGACCTAAGAAAGAAGCAGGCATTAAGAAACACGCTATGTGCCCTGTTTGAATGTGTTGTTCTAGCGATTTTCTACAAGATATTATTTACTTGTGGACATTGGCCAAACAGGCGATGCATGAATGGATCGGTTGAGGGAGCACGCTAACTCTCTAAAAGGTTCCTTCCCAGCCACTTGGCAGACCATTGTAATACGTCTTGATGT
Source organism: Rhipicephalus annulatus (assembly GCA_013436015.1). Classification (NCBI taxonomy): domain Eukaryota; kingdom Metazoa; phylum Arthropoda; class Arachnida; order Ixodida; family Ixodidae; genus Rhipicephalus; species Rhipicephalus annulatus. The sequence goes on from WOVY01016120.1 coordinate 13,978, forward strand.
CAGCAATTCTTGACAAGTTTTTGATCACGGGGGATATAAAAATCGGGCGCAGCACGAGATTAGTGAGGCCTTCTATATTCAACAACTTGGTGCTCCCTGTGTTAGCGTACCCTCAATTCTTCTTCTTAACTGCTGTAAAGTGTTATCTGGGGTCCACTTATATGACCGGTTGTGATAAGGTAGGCCGTATGGTGCATGTATGTGCAATTCTGCTTATGGTGCGTGGTTATGTGCAGATTCTGTTTTCTATATATTGCAGTTGGTTTGCAATAAACTTTGGTTTATGTTCAGGGCTCTGTTCTCGTTCTTCTCTTCTTCCCTTCTTGTTGTTGTGCTGTTAAACACTTTCTTCATCTACCACGCCTATAACAACTTAGCCAAAATGGGTGTTATATTTGCATTTTTTGCTACTGTAATACTGCCACTTTCTATGAATGTCTGAGTAAAGAATACTAACTACACAAAGGTATATTTTGAGGAAATAATATATGAGACCTCTTAAGCTGCTAAACATTACGACAAAAAATTACAAAATTTCGCAGAATCGTCATTTTCGGCTGTATTGAGACGCGATTTGCACTGTCTAGTGGTCCAAATAAAGATGACCTTCAAACCTAAATCGAATAGAAAAAAAAGGTATTTTCATATGCCAATTGTTTTCATTACATATTTTTGTTTTAAGGAAGAAAATAAGTTTTGAACTTTCCCATTGATGAAAATAGGGAATTTCAAGTCGGCACTGTCGTATAACCAAATGGGAAGATAGGCGCCAATGGGAATGCTAAAAAAATATTTCTTCCTTAAAAACAAAAAATGTAATGACGGTATATAAAGGAACTGTTATCTGCTTTCAATTATGTTTTAAAGGTAATTTTTAGTTGAGCCACCACGTGGCGTAATCGCATCTCAATATGGACAAAAATACGATTTTGTAAAATTATATGATTTTTTTCATAAAGTTTACCAGCTTGAGAGGTCTCAAATATTTTTTTTCTCAAAA
>WOVY01016121.1:0-93651 GCA_013436015.1 Rhipicephalus annulatus
GGCAAAACATTGACGCCTTTTTAGAATGTGCTGTGGACAGTTTCCGTGTCATCCTAAATTGAATTCGTTATTACAGTTTATTGCTTCTGACTTCACTGCTAGAAGTTTTATATTTCATGAAATACAAGCAGAGCTGCATGAATTTGGTGCACGTCCTTACCGCTTTTTTCCCCAGCGAAAGCACGAAAACCTACACGAGGGTGTGGGTCATAACCTTGGGCCCATTATTTTTTGTTTCTTTAAACATGCAACTCACTTTCACTGTGTGTGCTGATTTGATTCTATACTGCGTGTAGTTCTAGCGTGATGGAGCCCAATGTGGGTGAATCACAGGATCAGGTAGTTGCCACAGCAGCTATGCAGGTCACAATGCTCAAAGTAGCCAGAGGCTGTGTCGAATGTGTTTGTGACATAGCTAGCAAAATTGTGCTTTTTAATTTGACCCTGAAATCGGGAGTGAATTTCATGCTGTGTGCTGTGTTCTTAGGAGCCTGGGCTGCATATTGTCAACAATATCTGATAGTGTTTGAAAGGTGCTGCAGGGGCTCTTTTAGATTCGGCAATATTTGCCGTATTACTGCTATTATACTGACAAGAGTGCACTAATTCTCTGCTTGAGTTATTCTATTGCTGCTACATAGCTCCTTCTTACAGTGAAACTGTTTAACCCTATGCAGACAAAAAAATGGAGATGGTGAAGCTAACCGGAATGCTCCTCACATGGCGCTTTCACAAGGTGTTAGTTATGTTGTTTTTTTTGTTCCCACAATCATGTGTCTTCATTTGCATTCTGCAACAGCAGCGTAGTGCAATGTTCTTCTGAGGCAACTTGACTCCCCGGCTCAGCTACCATGTGCTCACATTTTTTCCTTTCATAGGGCCATAATGATATGAGTTCAGGTGGCCTAGGCATAATGCAGCGAGTTTTCTCAGCTCTCGGGCCACTACAACGACTTTTTGCACACAATTTGAATACTGCACTGGTAGTCACAGTAATATGTGTAGAGGAAAGAGAAACGATGCTCCTTATACCTGTTGAGCTAGTGCATTCAAAACTCTACATCATGAGCACAAGCTCCCATACACAGAGAACTATGGGAGATTGTGGCCAACACACCCGTGTATACAGAATTGGCTAAAGTCTGCGTCAGCAGCACAAATTGTGTATGGAGTCAATCGGCATGGGACAGGCTTTTTGATAAGTCTATTCACTACCAAATTGAGATATGCAGTACCCTATGCACAGAAGAGCTGTGTTCATTTCAAGCAATTTTGTTTCATAGCATGTCCATGACCTGCCAATGAATTCTGTCAACTTCGTATGTTCAGTCAGAGGCTCTTTTGCTTGCAGCGAAGGTGCACAATTTATGGGCTCCCTACTTTGGGAGAAGGCACATAATAGGAATTTTCGGCTTTGTTCAGAGCGTGGCTTATTTCATTAATTAGTAATATGCTATGCAATCAAATAAAATTAGGATCCCTGTCTTGCATTGTCCTCAGCCCCTCGTCTTAGTACTCTCCTGGCTGCTCCTACTCCATGTTGTATCTTTTTGCCACTAGAATATTATTGTGTGCCAATGTTTAAAGTAATATGGGAATTCAGTGACGCCTAACGTACTCTCATTTCGTAAAGCTGATTATTTTGCATAATTTAATGTTGATGTACCTGTGTCGTTCTTGGTCTTTACATTTTTGCAGTAACACTCCTCTTTGTGCTAGGCGGTCATGTTTTTTGCTGCTGCTACATTATTCAAGTCGGGGACATAGCCAGAGGTTGGTAAACTATGCCACCCCCCCCCGAAATTTTTTTTTGCCATGGCAATTTTTTTCGCCATGTAGAGAGCAAAAATGACGATTTCAAGAGGGTGCCCCTCACTGCGAAAATTTCTGGCTACGCACCCGATTGAAGTGATTCTTTTTAGATGCCAAGCCTGCCAAATCTATTTTATGCAGTAGCGCTTTTATGCTATCTTATACATTTGTCTGCTGTTCTGAATGATGTAGCTGTATGTACTGTTGTCTAATAAATTATGACATGTAGGTGACTGCACTGTCACTATGTTGTGCTCTGAAATATTCTCAGTTGTGGTTTGCTGTTTGTAGTTTCCCTGATATGTCTAATAAACTGTGGTGAGCTAATTTTCTGCCTTCCACGTCTAAAATTTTCTGATTAATTTGAAGTAAACTCTCTAATGTGTCATTAACCCTTGTGCATGCTGTCCAGTTTAGTGGAAAAATTTGGAAATTTTGTGAGTTAGCTGTGGTGACTCTGAGAGGCGGCATGTGCATATCAGTAACTTAGGTGGACAAAAGAAGTTTTCATTAGCTGCGATTAAATTGCACTATGGTTGAATGCTTTTCCCTGCACTCTTGTTCAAGAAGGCAGACACCTACATTAGTGGATAAGTGAAGTTCTCGTCTGCTTTTTTTTCTTATAACACATACGAAACTTCGATTTGGGTTTATGTTATTATATTGCATGGACACGATAGAAGAAGCGTTCATAATTACAAGCTGTAAATATTGCGGCTTAGCGAATTGAAAGTATTTTTTTACAACAAGTTTCATAGTGTGTCAGCTAGATGCATGGTGTAAACCCAGCTGTGGTGCCTCTGAGAGTGCATGTGGGAAATGGTAACTAAATTGAAGAAAAAAGGTTTTAATTCACCACGGTGAGTCGCAGCAGGTTTCTGCCCTTTTTTCGGCGCTCTTGTTCAAATAAGCAGTGGCGGCTTTTTGAAATTAACTTCTTTCTCTTAAAACTCAGATAAAATCGTGATTTGGTATGTTTTGATCAATGCCATTATAGCCATGAACAGTAAATATTGTGGCTTAGCGAAGTCAAGATAATCTTTTTGAATAGTTGAACCCCCAGTACCCCCTTAGCCCCTTCAACCCCTCACCCCCTTAGCCCCCTCCACTAGAAAGAAATTTCTGGCAACTTTTCTGGTGATACTGCAGCAACTTTTTCGATATAATTTGTTCGAGCAAGACAACTCGATGGGTGAAAAAAAAAATATTGCAACATTAACTTATTGAACTTCTTGTGCATGTTCATCACTGTCGTGAACATTCTGTATTTTATGAAAGAAAGGTTATACTTCAATACATTTTTGTGCCTTTTTTGTAAATGCAAAATAAGAAAAACAAAAGTACTGCTCTGATGCATAGGTTTCTGCCATGCAACAAAGGGTTCAATAATCATAATCAACTTGTCATTTAACAATCGTTTGGAGCCTAGAGTCACCCAGACTGTGAACACATTAGTCACATTTTGAGGTGGATGAATGCGCAAATGTTTCTACGAGCGGTACGAGTTAGTCTCCAATAGGGATACCTTACTGCCCTTTCACAGGGTGCTCAATTCAAAGAAAAATCTCTGAGGGCACTTGAGCTTTGCCGTCAAGATAAGTACTAAGGGTCCATTGCACGTTAAAAAATGTTTGCTTAGAATAGAAGCCATTGTCATGCACGGGACTAATAACCATTTTGTAATATGGCACATCAAAAAAGCTCAGGTTACATTATGATTGGCTGGTGAGCTTATATACCATTTAGCATAAGCTGCACATGAAAGCAGACGCAGTTGTCATCTGCTCGAAAGGAAGGTTTAGTCAAGCAAACACTGATATAAGAAAAGCGATCAAGACAACAAACACTTCTATAATTTGAAGGTGCACTTGGCAGTAAAAACTATGATCTGTATATGAGTCTTCTTTCTTATCTGCCTCGCCTCTGAGGGCACATGGTTGTCTTGTTCTCAAGCTTTATTTGTCTGTGTTTGCTCGGCTACTTCTGTTAACATGTATTTTTACCAGTCAGCTCAGCTTTTCATTGTTCTGACTTGCCGTCCTTGTGAAGGACTTGAAGAGGAATACTGCTTCCAATGAGCAATTAGTACAAGACCTGCAGTTTTGGATGTGTATGTTTTCTTAAAGTCACTTGCACTGAGGTTAGTTTCAGATGACATCTCATTTTTGCTAATAGTTTTTTGTGATAAAGTTCTAAGCTTGTTACTGGTTTCATAGTGCTAAATAAAGCAGTAAACAAGGGGTAAGGAGAAACTTAATCTGGAAAATTGCACACATTGTGGGCTTTTGAAGGCAAAGGATGCAGGAATTTCCTGTAAAATATCTGAAAAGTTTTCTTCGACGCCCTTAAAAAACACATAACGTCAAGCTAGAGGTCTCGAAGTTTTAATTACTAGGTTATGCTGTCATAACCTTAATTTAATTTTTATTTTAGAGATGGTTTGGCACTTGCCTGCTTTGTTCTTATGGTAGGAAAGATGAAACAATGGAGCATTTTCTGATCTCTTGTTGGTTTTTTGCCTTAAGTACGCGATCTCTGGAAACACTGTTACGCACCATTGGATGACATATAACACCTTAAAATTTACTATACCTAGGTGAACAGAACCTTGTGCACAGCACAGGTTTAATAAAAGTCAAAATTTCAGGCTGTATATGTCTACATCAATTGCACACGAAGCAGTTGTATTTTTTGCTTTGCACTAAGTGTTACAAAGTGCATCGAGATTGTCAGTTATGCGCATATCGTGGCCTTAACCAGGCGCGCCCAGTACTGGTGTTAGAAAAGTACCTCATGGTCCAACGTTACTTTAATAGAGGTGTGTGCGAACTTCGGGTAGCCAAAAGCCCGAGCCGGGCCCGCAGGCTCGATTAGGCCGGTATCGTCTCACATCGGGCTGGGCGCGACAACGAAGTGCTTATCGCGCAGGCGGTGCCAGGCGCTAAGTCCATATCGAACCCAAAATATAGATGCTCTGCAGGAATTTTCCCAATGCGTAGCGAAGAGTATGCGAGATCACCTTTGTGAATTTTCCCCTGTCCTGCATTTGAGGCACTAAACTTCTCGAATGATAAGCAGTCTAAATATACACAAGCTATTGCTATGCTCAAGCAAAAAAATAATGACAGTTTTGGCAGTCCTACCAGTGCAAGCAACGAAAAGAAATTCCTGCAGTCGTACTTCACTGAAGCCTAAACCATTAGATAGCTTATTTAGACACAACTTCGTGTAATCCGCGTGTCGTTGTTTATGTACCACTGTGATACTTTGAATGAAATGCTACATTCCGCAGCTAGGCCAACGCCGCCTTGTACATGCGTCGGGCCGCGCGGGCTCGCAGCCAGCGTCGAGCTCTGAAATGCAGCCCGTACGGGTCGCATTTGAGAGTGAGTGCTGGCTCTAACAGGTTAGAGCAGAAATGCAAGTATCATTGTCGCAAAGTGCAGGCTACGAGGTGGTGTCTGTATGATTCACAGTAGTCGTTATATCCAGGGTTTTACGTGCCAAAACCAGGCTCGCCGCAGTGGAGGGCTCTGGAAATTCAGACAAATAGTTCAGGCCATAATTGGTGCGTGAATTGACATCGCACAGTACACGGGCCTCTTATTTCGCTTTCATAGACATTCGTATACTGGTCGTAAGCGCGTTCACGGCACGCTTGACTATATATATTTTTAATATAACAGCTTGCCGACCCTGTACGTGCGGTATACCTGACTGTCATATAGACTGCCTTGGTTCGATTGTGGCTAACCGTGATGTATTTTTAACGATCGACAACACCGCCAAGCGCAGCACCGCATTTTCTGTGACACGGGGTTCCAATTTTCGCACTTGAGCCGCTGTACGCGGGTATGTGCCTGCCGCACATCACTGGTTGAAAGGATTTCATGGCGTGTGCGACAGGGAAGTTGCATTGGTCATGTCATGACCTCACGTTCATACGTCATACACTTGAGCGCTACTGATGTTTTATCAAGTATTTAAAAACTCGAATAGGGTTGCAAGGTAACTGAAATGAAATGGCACACCCTGTGTAAGGTTTGCTGCTAGGCAATCGACCTCTACCTGCTGGCCTTGCAAATAAAGTGAGTGTCACCAGTGCTACGATAACGAGAGACATGTACAGGGTCCTCCTTCAGAGGGGGCAGATGTTTATTGCTGCCCCCCTCCTCATTAAGTCATGAGGTAGACTTTGCTTCCCTTCTTCCCCCCTCCCTCCAATGTAACAGCTATAGTGATCTTGTCAGATGAAGCTGACGAAATTTACAGCAATCTTGCTGCACCAGCCATATACACACTGCATAAAACTTTTGCATTTTAGTTACTTGGGCAGCATTGAATCAGTTACTGCTGGGTTGGATTAAAAACAGACTGCTGATGCGTAGCACGTGTGTGAACTAGTGTGTGCCTGGAAGATTTCACATATACTACCTTCAGTTTCAAATCTCCACATCACCACCCCACTGGCCAATCATTAAGCTCACTCAGACTCGCCCAAGAAATATATTTTGCACTTGACGCAGACTGACAAACTTTTTTTCAACCTAACTCACTCGTACTCAGGCTCACTAAATTTGTCCTCAGCTGAGGTCACTGTGCCTCAAACTCAGCAATATATTACTCACAGCTTAAAACTCATTGGTACATGAGCATATAATCAACTTTTTAACCATAGTGTCAATGCTCTGAAACACCAATATGTGACAAGCTTGGTGCTTTGCATAACACCTTTTCATTTCATACTTTAAAATACAAGTTAACAGGAGTTTGCAATCCAGTAAGAACATTTTGAATGAATGACTTGACTGATATGATATTTTTTTGCGAACTTCTTTAATTCACAGTTTGTGGGAGGTAGGTGGGAAAATCGAGGCGTCTCTCACCAGCACTCTACGTAACTTAAGCCTTTGATCAATCAATATCGAGCTGGAGGATGAACTAGGTGTTGAGATAATTCTGATCAACATGGACTGTAGTGCATTGAAGTACGTGTGAGGAGACATGGATGTGAACATGAGCAGGCATAAAGCTGATAGCTATTTGAAAAGAAGTAGTTAGGGCATATCGTTTTCAGAAAAAAAGTTGAGCTCACTTAGATTCACCAAATTTTTCTTCATACTCTTTTGAACTCATGACTCACAATTTTTTTTTTCTCAACTAAGCTAACTTTTACTCAAACTCACAAAAACACTACTTGGTAAGACTCAAACAGCTCGTTCTCGGTACGAGTGAGTCGACTCACGAGTCAGTATGCTCCACACAGAAGCTGGTGAAGTGAAGAAGCCTATTAATAACAACATTGATGAGAGGACCATGACAGAAACATCGCGGTTTTGAAACTATCCTTCATACTTGATGGTGTAGCTTTAGATTGTCGTAAAATCTTGAGCAAGTGCCACCCTCCCTTCTAGGAGAGATGTCAAATATGTGGTCTCTTCTACCGTCCAATCATCTTCACTGTTTCATTCACAGTTTTTGTTTGCACAATGAGGGCGTATGAAAACAGTGAATGCATGCAAATTTAATAAAACATTTATTTAGAAGCACGGGTGAGCATTCCTTATTCTTAGCAGCTCTATCATCAAAATCTTGAATATCGTACCATAACTGAGCAAAAGCCCCGCTCCAAATCTTTTCAAATGATCCTTCACCGCAAGAGGGTGCTTGCTCGAGATTTTACGGTAAGTTCGCCTAGAATGCCATACTAAACCAGTCGAAAAAGCAAATTCTCTGGGTGCATTCAAGTGTCACTCTATCATGAGTGTTGCTAGATTGTACCTCTTCGGGTTTGTTAGTGGAGTTTCAATTTATCACGACCCACCTTTGTAAGGAGTTCAAAAGATGAAGCAGTCCAAATAACTTGCTCTGTTTTATATAATCAGGCTGGTGAAATCACGTCAAGCTCATAGCACTTACACAGCAGAGGTAAAAAAAATACGAAAAGTTGTATTATTCTAAGTGTGGCCTCCAGCCATCCTTTTTTTTAACGTGAATGTAGTCTGTACGCACCTGCTCAATACCGCAGTACGTATCTGTTCCAAGAATTGTTTCGTGACAAGCCAAGAGGGATATGAACTTCATAGCTCTTCGCCAGTCCCAATTGTTTGAATCATTATTTTCTTAAGCCAGGAACTGAAACAAGGTACCAATTAGGCCGGGGCAAAGATACTTGGTACCAAATCTTGGTACTATCACGAGATACTGAGACAGTAAACACTCAAGTCAGACACAAAGTACTAGCAAAATTCAAGTATCTGATGCAATACTTGCCATTTGTATTGAAGTATACTTGGATAATTAGCAAATTCATCACTAAAACTCCAGTGTTGGGGCTATTGCGAATTAGCAGCTGCTTGTTTTCAAACTTTGTTTTGACAATCGTAGTTTCTTCTTGCACTATTGACAAGAGTAGGCAGGCACAGAGAATTCACTATCAAATTCCATCAGCTAAATACATTGATCTCTGTCCCCCTTATTGTCTCAATAGGAAGAACCCTATCCGCAGCGCCCACCAATGTTGTTCAAGATTGAGCATTCATACTTGTGCAATTGTCAAATAAAAAGCAAATATTGCGCATGTCTAGGGCACCATAACAGCACGTATATATTCTGCATGTGAATCTTTTACTAGAAAAGGCACACATAAGTAATTTTATGGACCACAGCACTTATCATGCTGCGCTGACCATGCAATGCTTGCACGAAAATGCGAGTGTTTTAAACGCTTTGCTAAGACGAGACGGTGGTGGCACCTACTCGTCGCCTTGCGTTCTACAAGCTATCACCTCTGAGATGGGCGCGCACACCCGTCTCATGGCCACGCGCTTCGTTTTCCAAGAAAAATGCCAGATGACACTCATGCCTCACGCATGACGTGACTTGATGTGTTCTTTCGCCTCCGGTGCACGCTCGAGGCACTCTAACGCAGCGCCTCCAGAATACAATTCACCAATTTTCTTGTGCATAAACATCAAATAAGTGTTTTGTTCGCTCTCTCCACACGCAAGACTATCGTCTTTCGACGACATTTGCAGATTAATATGCAGATACGGGGCCAATTTTTTTTGTAAATGTTCAATTGATACTTACATCACATCCCACCCCGTTTTTTTTTGTTTTAGTCTCATAGTCTCAAAGTCATCAAAACATCTACATGGTCAAGGAATTGTGGAACAATGGCGTTTTTCTTTTTGAGGCTCTTCATCTTGGTCTAAAGCTTGGCCTGTTTCGCGTGCCTTGATGTTGTCCCGACGTTTCTGGTGGCACTCTATCTGACATTGCTTGACGTTCTCAGTGCACGTTTCTGGCGGCACTCTATCTGACGTTGCTTGACGTTCTCGGTGCTTGAATACCACTTTGTGCACCTCTTTTGCTGCCGCTTCTCGCACAACTGTGGTGCCTTTCTCAAATTATAGTCACCACTGACCGTGATCTGTTCTTCCTTGTTGAGAGCCTAGTGACATTTTCGCTTCTCCTGAGCCCGTTTGAAAAGCATGGCGCATATCACATTCTTTAAGGTGCTTCACCTTTTCCGCCTTCATCTCCGGTTTACGAACAACCTCCTTCTCCTTCTGAACCTTAGGCCGCGCATCTGTACTAGTTGAATGGTCAGTCAATTCAAGCTTACTATAGGCGACTTAGTGGTCCCGGTAGAAGGCAACTGCACTCTGTCATGCCCTTCCTCCTTTCGTGTTGCTCGCAGTGGCTAGAGTTTCTTGACTCAGCTTGTGTCACTTATTCTGGGATGGCTTAGCAGCTGGCTTGGTGGCTTGTTTGTTCTTTTCTCGCTTACTTTCTGCATGTATTTTACCTTGTGAAGCCTCAACCTTATGACTGAGATGCTGTCGAAGCTCGCCCAGAGAAATGACAAGTTCCTACGCCTTTGAGTGGTTACTTGCCTTTGCATCCCGTTGTTTTTTTTTCAAGTCCTGGCTGGCTGTCTGGTACAGTCCTTGTTTTAGCTGTACGGTCTTGGTGGCTGAGTCTCGAGCATGGAAAACTTGACATTGGCGCTCCATGAAATCGCGATCCTTTTTGCCACGTATACATGATTGACGTTTATATGACTATGCACCTGGCAAAAGGTTGGCGGAATTCTCAGCCCCTATGCAGAGCCTTAAATCATCATCATTCGTGGCGAACAGGTCAATAGATCGATGCAAGACGTAGTTAACTGCAATAAGTACTTTTTGCTTGTGGGCCATTTCAGCACAATGGAGCCTGAACGTGAACGCGAAAGTTTCTGAACGTGCCTCCAAGCGCCTGCATTAATACACGAACACAAACGATCTAAACAAAATTTCCCTTTGAAATAACTAGTTGTGGGTAATTATAACGTTGAAATATCCGTCGACGCTTCCTTTCTAAGTGTTCGTTAGCTGTATATTGGATTTATTTGAGTTTATTGCACAACAACATTGCGAGAGACCAGGCAAAAAAGCTCCACTGAGCAGCCAGAGGGGAACCTTGAGAGAATATTGGTGTAATGTCTTTGTCGTGAACACAGCTCCAGCTTCTTATGCGAGAAAACAAATGACGTGAAAATGACATATCGCGTAATGATCACTTATGCACGACCACGTAAAAATAAGAAAATAAACTGCTTTCAATACGGCGCATTGTTTGCCATTGGTTCTCCAGCATTTAAAATTTTCTGTGGCCACAAAATTGCCTGCATCTTATATAACGCCAAGAATCTTGAAAACATCTTCTTTTAAACGTAATTCAAGTAGGCTAGCTGCCAATCTCATAGGTAGCGGCTACATACAGCCGCTGGCAAGATAGGTTAGAAGTTTAATAAAATATTTCCACTGGCAGCATAGCGGTGTTTAGTAGTTGGTTCACGTATACGTCTCTCTGAGCTGATTCTTGTGAGAGAGGAAGAGGAATAGAGAGAAATGAGCAGCGCTGCACGTGTGTGCTTCTTTGCAGTACGAGATGTATATCTTCGACTTGATCGTTGATGACCCGGCGCTCTTTAGTGGAGCCACGGTATGATCTTTGACGCAGTGCCTTGTGTAGGCCGGTGTCAAGGAGGAATAAATGAGGAAGGACAGGGAGGTTAGCCAGTTCTCAGACCGGCTGGCTACCCTGTACTGGGGAAGGGGGTAAGGGGGATAAAGGATGAGAGAAAAGAGACGTTGTAAAAAAAGATAGAAGGTCATCAGACGATCCACGACGCTGTTTACAGCCTGTCTCTAAGACCACTTGTCCGCAGAAAGCGCAACAACGCTCTCAATACCTTGCGTGCAGAGGACGGTCTCGGCCAGTGTCCTAATACCCTTTCTTCCGACAATTGGCGACTATCTATTCTATCTAAAGCTTTTGAGAGTTCTTTTCTTGGCACGCTGAAGCGGGGACACTCGCAGAGAAGATAGGAGAAAGTCTCTGCGCAGCCACAGTTGTCACATGTCGGGCTTCTGGCCATTCCGATTTGAAACGAATAAGCATTCGTAAAGGCCACCCCAATCCACAGACGGCACAAAAGTGTCTCCTCTGCTCTCGTTATTCCTGATGGAAGACGGAGCTGTAGGTGTGGGTCCAAATTATGAAGGCGGACGTTGGTGAATGCTGGTGAATTCCACTGAGCGAGTGTCAGTTCTCGTGCAAGTGATCGAAGCCTTGCAGTGGCGTCCGTTCTTGATAATGGTATAGCTACACAAGGGGCATCATCATGAGCAGTTCTGCTTCATCTGCACGGTCGTTTCCATCAATGCTGCAGTGGCCTGGTATCCATTGATACGCTATGTCATGTTGTTTCTCTATAGCACGGTGATGAAGCAGTTGTATTTCAGCAATTACCTGTTCGTTTGGTCCATCACGATATGGCGAGGCAATTCCCTGGAGAGCTGCTTTGGAGTCGGAGAATATGAACCATGTCTTTTGCGGTTCTTCAACTAGAAACTCCAGAGCGGCACGAATGGCGGCGAGTTCTGCGGCCGTGGATGATGTCAGATGCGAGGTCCTGAACTTTATCGTGATGGATTTCTCCGGAATCACCACTGCGCCTGTCGAACTTGTTGAAGTGACCGACCCATCCATGTAAATGTGAATGCGTCCACTGTGTTTCTCATGCAGAAACAGTAATGTTGTTTGTTTTAGGGCCAAATTTGACAAATTTTTCTTCTTTTGCAATCCGGGGATGGTTATCAGGGCTTTCAGTGGATGTACCTGTGCTTGACAAGGCCCGCATAACAAACGTACACGTCCTCCAGTCATTACAAGCTCAAGCACTGAGAATATGCCTCGGGCTGCCGAGATGCGCATCCTCAGCAGCGACTGTCGCAATCAATCATGAACACCCTATCACAACCTACATTCGTGTCGATGCTTTAAGAACGCACATAAGACATGCCACCCGGATTCAATCGCATCACCTCGCCTCCCTTCCAACTTCCAGGCCATGCTCTGCGTTCTGCTCTATTATTGCCCTATATCGCACGGTGATTCCCACGAACTTCACGCACGCAGCAAGACCGTCGTTACCATTGTGGTGTCTACATCCACAGGCCGGTGTCAACGTTATGTTTTACTTGCGACGTGCGGCCCCGTTGAGGTTGCAACACATCGAAAGAATTCCGGAACATGTGGAAGATCAAGTAGGTCGGCATGTTTGGTGGGAGTGAGGGTATCGGCGACGACGCTGGTAAATCCATCCTTAGACGACTCCCCTAGTGCCGACAGTGCTTTTTGGTGGTCGCAGTATTCATCCGAGACATCAACCAAAGACGAAGGGTCGAGATTCTGCACGCGGCCGAGACATTCCCCCGCAAGCATACTGACTGGGGCGGAAAGCGAATAGAGTACGAACATATTGCTTCTTTTGGCGGCAAGGTCAATCAATGCGAAAGGCAGCGGCAGGGCTCGACGACTCGTGAAAATATCGGAATGCATAAAAAAGACTGTAGCGTCAGTGTAAGCGTTGCATGAAACGGAAACAAGTGCGACATTTCCAGGTGGAATATCGGTACCTTCATGAACGAGCAACTTTGGTGGCTGATGAAGAGCGTCAAGTAATGGGACGTCACACGAGGGTGAAAACTCAACTTCAGCGCGTGCGCAGTTGATGACGGCATTATGGCGAGATAGGAAGTCCAGCCCGAAAATGACGTCATGCGAACAGACAGCGAGGACAATAAACTCCACGATCTAAAGAGTGTCTTCGATGGACACTCTTGCAGTGCAGGCTGTGAGAGGCGTCACTTGCTGTGCGCTTGCGGTGTTGGCCGACAGTCCCGAAAGGGGCATCGTGACTTTGCGTAATCAATGGCAGAGATTTGGGGCAATAACAGAAACAGCGGCGCCGGTGTCCACAAGGGCGAAAGTACAATAACCTTCAACAGTTACTGTGACCACGTTAGCAGGGGAGGAGCGAGGGCTTAGAGAGTTCGAAAATGGCGCAGTTCTTGCCTGTTGAACTGATTTGATTGATTGATATGTGGGGCTTAATGTCCCAAAACTACCATATGTATATGAGAGACGCTGTAGTGAAAAGCTCCGGAAATTTCGACCACCTGGGGTTCTTTAACGTGCGCCCAAGTCTGAGTACAGGGGCCTACAGGATTTCGCTTCCGTCAAAAATGCAGCCACCGCAGTCACGATTACCACCGCAGCCAGTACCTTAGCCAGTAGCCGAGTACCTTAGGCACTACACCACCATGGCGGGTCTGCCTCTGGAACTGCGGTGCTTATTTTTCCTGGTTGGATGGTCGGGGCCGGCGGCGTGTGGGGGAGGGCGACCGCCGAGCCAGTCTCGAGCCAGTCTTCCACGTCGGTCCCATCCGCAATGCTGAAGACCTTCGGGTCCCGTAGCCTAGGTTGTCCAGGGCAGGGCAGTTGACGAACTCGTGCGAAGGCGACGACGTGTTGACGTGGTCAGTCATGATTGGCGGTAGCGTGAAGCTTCGCCGCTCTGAGGTGTAGCGACGAAGATAAACCGCACCCTCCACCACATGTGCATAGGTTCATTAGTAGTTAAGGACAGGGGAGAGGCAGTGTGAAGAACCGTCTAGAGACCGGCACAGCCGTGAACCGAAGCGCGCGAGCCTAGAGAGCCGGGCATTGCCGATGCTACTCGCTGCAGGGACGTCTTCTTTTTCACAATATATATATATATATATATATATATATATATATATATATATATATATATATATATATATATATATATATATATATATATATATATATATAG
Organism: Rhipicephalus annulatus; assembly: GCA_013436015.1. Taxonomy (NCBI): domain Eukaryota; kingdom Metazoa; phylum Arthropoda; class Arachnida; order Ixodida; family Ixodidae; genus Rhipicephalus; species Rhipicephalus annulatus. Next base: position 14,009 of record WOVY01016121.1, read on the forward strand.
TGTGTGTGTGTGTGTGTGTGTGTGTGTGTGTGTGTGTGTGTTAAGTAGATCCTCCGTGAGCGGTCACAACGTGGTTTATACTGACGTTTCGGCCTAGAGTCTGGCCTTAATCAGATTTGAGGGTACAGGTTGTTGGTGCTCAGCTTTATACAATCTTGAATTAGTGGGGGAGAGAGAGAAAAAGGAAAAAAACGAAAGAATAAAAGAAAAAGAAGAAAAAAAGGAGGAAATAAAGAGGACTCCCCCGGGCGCTATTTTCACTCTTCATTCCCCATCCCCCTCCATCTCTCTGTCTTTTCTCCTTCTCACCTTTAGGATGTCTGAGGTCTGTGTATCCTTCCTTTTACTAACGCATTGTTCCCGACGAGACAGCGCCTCCTGGCTCTGGCGGTTCGGTGTGGGGGAAAAAGAGGTTTTTGAGGAAGTTTAAGCCTCTAACTACTCAGCACCACGTCGACATATCAACGCAGAAAGAGGGGTGCCACGTATTGACGTGGAGGCTGGCAAGCGGGTGCAATGGCAATTCTTGCCCGCTTCTGGATTACGCGTGCAGTAGGGGCCTCCTAACTGTGCACAGAGTTTGTGTTGGGCATGTCCTGTTTGGCACAATTGATTGGATAGTGAGGTAAAAACAGAAACAGATGGCAGCTGTACTTCGGAAGAGTAGTTACACTTGGAATTATTTTGAGTTGTCCAGTGCCAGTGCCCTTCGCAGTTGCAGTGCCGTGCACTCAGTAATTTTTTCAATATTGCCGTTATTGTTTTGTAATGTTTTAATTGCTGCAGCCACTCAACCACCATGCTTTCCTATATATATATATATATATATATATATATATATATATATATATATATATATATATATATATATATATATATATATATATATATATATATATAACATCAGATCTACTGAAAGATAGAGGACAGATTGTGTTAGAAAAACTAGCCACCCTGTTTACGAGGTGTCTCCTGACGGGAAGAGCACCAGAGTCTTGGAAGAATGCTAACATCATCTTAATACAGGAGAAAGAAGATGACAAGGACTTGAAGAATTACAGGCCGATCAGCTTGCTCTCTGTAGTATACAAGCTATTTGCAAAGGTAATTACTAACAGAGTAAAGAAACATTAGAATTCTATCAACCAAAGGAACAAGCAGGATTTCGAACAGGCTACTCAACAATCGACCCGCATTCATACTATCAATCAGGTAATAGAGAAATGCTCAGAATATAACCAACCACTATACATAGCCTTCATAGATTACGAGAAGCCCTTTGATTCCGTACAAATATCAGCAGTCATGCAGACACTCCGGAATCAGGGCGTCGATAAAGTATATATAAACATCCTGGAAAAAATCTACAGGGAACAACTGCTACCATAGTGCATAAAGAAAGCAACAGAATACCAATCAAGAAGGGTGTAAGGCAGGGGGACACAATCTCCTCAATGCTATTTACCGCGTGCTTACAGGAGGTTTTCAGAAGCCTAGAATGGGAACAGTTAGGGATAAGAATTAATGGAGAGTACCTTAGTAACCTGCACTTCGCCGATGACATTGCATTGCTGAGTAACTCAGGGGACGAATTGCAACTCAAGATTACGGAGTTAGACAAGGAGAGCAGAAGGGTGGGCCTTAAAATGAATCTGCAGAAAACGAAAGTAATGTATAACACCCTCGGAAAAGAGCAGCGCTTCGAGATAGGTAATAGCGCACTTGAAGTTGTAAAAGACGATGTCTACTTATAGGGCAGGTAATAACTGCGGAGCCGAACCACGAGATTGAAGTAACTAGAAGAATACGAATGGGGTGGAGTACATTTGGCAAGCACTCTCACAATATGACAGGTAGATTGCCACTATCCTTCAAGAGTAAGATATACAACAGCTGTATCTTGCCGGTACTTAGCTATGGAGCAGAAACCTGGAGACTTACAAAGAGGTTTCAGCCTAAATTGAGGACGACGCAGCGAGCAATGGAAAGAAAAATGGCAGGTGTAACCTTAAGAGACAAGAAGAAAGCAGAGTGGACTAGGGAACAAACAGGGGTTAAGGATATCATAGCTGAAATCAAGAAGATAAAATGGACATGGGCCAAGCATGTAGCGCGTAGACAGGATAACCGCTGGTCATTAAGGGTAACTAACTGGATTCCCAGAGAAGGCAAGCGAGTTAGGGGGAGACAGAAGGTTAGGTGGGCAGTCGAGATTGAGAAATTTGCGGGTATAAATTGGCAACCGCAAGCACAGGACTGGGTTAATTGGCGGAACATCAGAGACGCCTTTGTCCTGCAGTGGACGTAGTCAGGCTGATGATGATGATGATGATGATGATGATGATGATGATGATGATGATATGTATATAGATAAAATAAGTGTACGCCTCTAAAAAACTGTTTATTGGTGACGTTTCGATCGGAGACCGATCTTCATCAGACAAAATTTAGTAGGCTCCAACGTGCTTTTACGCCATCGTCCAGCCGAGAGGGAGAGAGAGAAAAAAAGACAGAGAAAAAAATATACATATACCAGTGGCCCAACTACCCATCATGCACTGATAAGCAGCCAAACGGCCACGTGCGAGTCCTACGCATAGCCCGTGCATTTAAAACAACGCACCTGGGCCAGTGGCAATACCACCCATTATACACTGATAAGTAGTCAGACGACCACGTGTGCGTACTATCAATGGCAGGTGTATTTTGTAAAAAAAATGAAAAACGAGTGGTCAAACAACATACAATCACGGCAAGTTTTTTTGGTTCAGTTGGCTAAATTAAGCAAATTCCAGTGATAAAAAGTTTGACTCCTCAGATTCACCTCTCATCAGCTTTCCCCGTATAGCTTGTAATGAATACCTAAGTACATTCCTTGCGATCATTGTCGCTGTCACGTTCCACCTGTTCTCCCCCTCCAGAGTTGCTCTTGAAGCCTGGTGAGGAGGGCTACGTCGGAACGATGTGATAAATTTGAAAAAAAAAAAGAAAAAAAGAGAGAACAACAAACAAGGGCTACGCGTGTCAAAGCTCCGCACGTACTTGCCAGCCAGCTACGATCTCCGGTCTGTGGTTCAAGAATACTAAATATATACTGGAGGTTGTTTTTCAAATTTTTCCTCGGTGGTTGAATGTGTCATTTTACTTGGTTGTCTGGTGAGTGATTTCTTTGAGGGGGTGGGAGGGTTTAAGATTCTTGGACAGTGGTCCACCTTTCTCGGAATGCGCGTGCCCATGCCGCACGCCCGAACACGTGCTCTGGGCGAAAATTATAAATAAAGAAAAGAAAAAAATAGAGTAGAAGAAGAAAAAAAGAAAAAGAAGTAGAAAAAAGAAAACTAAAACGTTTGGTTAGGATAAATATTATCCTGAATCTTCCAGAGCGCGAATTGAAGAATGTATGCCTGGAGTGTTATTTAGACCAGCTTTTAATGTATGAAATTTATAAATCTTGTATGATTCCCGCTGTTCACGTTCCCTTGCGCTATAGAAACCGCTTTGTAAGAGTGTGACCTTTATGGAATCAAATGGGTGGTTGCCGCAGTTAATATGCATAGACAGAGGCAGATCCGGAAGTGAATGAACATGTGAATGGTGGTTATTGAAGCGGATACAAAAGGCTGTGTCAGCCTGTCCTATGTATTGAATACCGCATCTTCCGCACTAGAGAAGGTATATTAGATTGGAGCTGTCACAGTTAAGGTTTGAATTAATGAAGTACTTGAAATCGGATTGTGTGCTTTCAGCAACGTTGGTTGCCTGTATGTTTTTGCACACCTTGCAGCAGGCTTTGCCACATGGCTGACATCCAATTATAGACGTCTTATCAGTTTTTGACCGCGCAAGATAATCTTTAATGTTTTTAGGTGTCTCTATATACCACTCGTGGAGGGGAAGGGAAAACTTTTGATAGCGGTTCACTCTGTTATAAGATGTTAAAGTGTTTCTTTAGAATTTTGTTTACGTTAGAGGGGTTGCTACCAAATGTTACAACCAAATTTCTCCGTCCCTCTTGTTTCAATTCTTTCTTCTGGTCAAGTAGCTGCTGGCGATCTAGGTTTGCCGCTTTGTGTGTGGCGTCGTTGACTATGGAAGGAGGATAAAGTTGTTTTGAAACCTTGCGCAAGTTCTCTGCGTTGGCCTCAAAGTCTTCGGAACGGGAGAAAATTCTTTTGAATCGGTCAGCCTGGGACTACGGGATGGATGTCTTGCAGTGACGAGGGTGACAGCTATCGAAATGAAGGTATTGCTGCCTGTCTGTAGGTTTGTTGTAAACGTTAATAGCTAATGAGCCGTCTTTTATTGTTACGTGGACGTTTAGAAAATTTATTTCAGCTGTTGAGTATGAATAAGTGAACGTTATGTCTGGATGAACTTCGTTGAATGATTATATAAAATAATTAGGCTGTCCTGTGTGTCTGTCCAAATAATAAAAATATCATCGAGAAAGCGTCTATAGAGAAAAGGCTGAATTTTCTGGGTTGCTAGAAACTTAGTTTCAAGGTCATTCATAAAGATGTTTGCGTAGTTAGATGCCATGCGAGTCCCCATAATGTGCCGTGCCATTAATTTGGAAGTAGTATTGGTTAGAAAACTCGAAGCTGTTGAGATGGAGAACCAACTTAGCGAGGGTTTTAATGACTATAGCGTTTGGTGAGTCATCATATTTATGTGAACTATATGCTTCTACTAGTGCTTTGATGCCATCACTGTGTGGAATATTGGTGTAAAGGGAAGTAACATCAAGAGTTACAAGAAAGGCACCCTCAGGGATTATTACATCTTCGATCGTCCTAATGAAATGGTTGATATCACGTAGGTAGGAGGGGTGTGTAAGAGGTATGTTCTTAATTAGGGAGTCTAAGTAACTTGATATTGGTTCGGTGAGGGTATCTCTTCCTGAAATTATTGGTCGGCCGGTGTTTCCTTTTTTGTGTATTTGCGGAAGCATATAGAACCGTAATGGTTTCGCACTTGCTACAGTAAGTGCCCTAGAGAGTTTAGGATCTAACACTCTAAGCTCTACCAGATCATGGAGTGCGGTGGTTATTATTGCTTGATGTTCTGGGGTTGAATCTTTATCCAGTGGTTTGTAGAAAGATGTGTTGGTCAATTGGCGGGTGCACTCTTGGATATAGTCGGATTTATTTAATATTAAAATTTCTCCTCCTTTATCAACTGGTTTTTTTATTGATGTCTGTTCCATCACTGCATGCCTTAAGTGCTTATTACTTCTTTCTTGAAAGGTTTTTGGCTGCTGCCGGTCTGTGTGTGTTATATTCCCGATGTATGTCTTTTTGGATGGCTTCAGTGTAGGTATCTAGATGCCTTTCCCGCTGAGAGCTTGGTGTCTGCTGTTGCCCTGAACTAAAAGGTACTTTGGTAGTGATTTCTTTCTGGGGTTTGTCGAACAAGTATTCCTCTAAGCGAAGATTCCGTGCGAAGTTATCGAGATCTTGTAATAATAAGAACTGATTGTATCGGCTCGTAGATGGGCAAAAAGTGAGTCCCACGAGATTACTGTCCGTTCGTGACTGCTGAGTTGAACGTTGAAGAGGTTAATTATGTTTTCTTCTATGTTGTGTTGTGAGTTAATAGGGCCTCCCGGCCGGTCGTTTACGGTTTTATGTGTGCTACCAAATTGTGGCACAACCACTGGTTGTGGGCCCTCTGAATTGTCTGTGTATGGCTCGTGAAAGTTCGGTAGTTTATCCCTTGCTATATTTTTCTCCTTATGTTTAGAATTTCCGCTGTCCGCTTTTTCTCAAAACGTTCTAGTTCAGTAACTTCGCTAGAGGATAGGGTAGCTTTAGATCTCGCTTGACATTCCGCCGCCCTCAGAGACGTGAGCACCCTTCAACAGCGCCCCACAACGAGTTCAGTTAATTTAAGTGAAGCAGATTCTAGAATAAGATTACATTCTTGAGTTTCCTCTTTGTTAAATTCATGCATCGACGACCTAAATGATAGCTCAATGCCCCGAGGGGTGATACCATAATGTAAATAAATTTTGACGGTTCGCACATGAAGTTCATGGTGGAGACGTTTTTATCAACAATTTTTCTTAGTTTAAGAAAACGGGGTGTCTGGGGTGTAGGGTGTGCGTCGTCTGTGGGGTAGATATTCAATGGGTTAGAGCGATCAGATTGTCATAACCTAGTTGAGCCAAAGTATTTCCGGAGATCATACCTTTTTGATGAGGGAGCAGATGTTTGTTCCCTAGGTGCTGGAGCAGAGTCTGATGGCTCGCAGCCCTTCGTGATCGGTGGCCGGCCTATGTCTTGGTTCTCCGTCTCGGGGCTGTTGAGATGGTTTTCTTCCCTCAGCCGTTGATGTGGCCGTCTCTGTCTTATATATATATATATATATATATATATATATATATATATATATATATATATATATATATATATATATATATATTGTAGTGGATCATAGCAACGAAGGTGATCGGCGCGTGAGGTGTAGAGCTTAGACCAGGAAAAGAGAACGACGAAGACGGTGTTGTGTTGGATTTTCTTCGAGCAAGTGGCTCTTGTACGTTACATGTGGTGGTAGCGGTTAACCCATGTTTACAAGGTGTAGGGCTGCCGTCATGACAGCAACAGTCGGTGCTTCACAGATGCACCCTACAGAAGACGACACGTCGTCGACGGCCCTGGAACCTCCTGTCCCGACTAAGCAGGAAAGTTGGTTGGATGGTTCCTCAACACCTTGGCGCGACCCACCTAGGGGGATAGGCCATGAATGGGATGGTGCCTTGCTTTTTAAATGAATTCACTTCTTGAAAGACAGGGTTGGATTATTAGGTAATATATGTAATAATATAAACGTATTAAATTTCTAAACAAAAGAACCTTGAAAAGAAAACATAATGAGCACACAAAAAAGAAAGAAAGTTATAGATAAAACAACTGAGTTACTTATTTTTAGCATTCCATTCTTTTAGATTCTCGTAAGAAATTTGTAACAGCGGTAAAAACGATCCTATGGCTGAATCCAAATGCGACTGCGCCAAATGAAAGAATCACCGAGTGTCAAGTTTAAGCCCAACTTTCGTAGGGGTTCTTCTAGTAGATTTTTCCTTTGAGTTTTGAATTTTTGACATGACAAAAAGAAGTGCTCCAAAGATTCTTTCTCATTACAATAAAGACATAAAAGCCAATGTGCCAGACCCGACCTGTGAAGGTAAAAGTTCAATGAGGGGACTCGACAACGCTGTCTGGTAATCACTTTCTTTCTTTCTTGGTGAACACCACTTGTTCTTTCAAGGGAACTTCAGCTGTGGGTAGTCTCATACAAAGGAGATTTTTCAATGTTATTGGCCGTTGTGCGTTTTTCAAAGCGAGCTGCTGTGATATATTTCTAAGTAGGCAAAATAGGTAAAACAGGACAATCAAGGGAAGATACAGGTAGTGCATCTGCATGCTCATTCAGAGCTAAACCTCTATGGCCTGGTACCCAAACTAGTCGGACGAGTCACACATGTGTAAAAATGAGTGAACGGAAAGTTTCTAAGTTACGCGAAAAAGTTGGCGAGCTTAAGGCAGTACAGACCGAGAGACAGTCTGTTAGAACAATCACCGCTGATAGATCTTGCGGCACTTTACGCAATGCTAGGACTATTGCCAGTAGTTCAGCTGGGTAAATAGGTGTAATGTCGGGTAATCGAATTAAGAAAGCCCAATCTAGAGAGGATGATACGATTCATACGCCAGCCTTCTCTTCATAAACAGAAGCGTCAGTCGCTATCACAATGGATGTTTCTTGATTGGCCAAACGATCTTCCAAAATGCCATTTACATACTGATATGGTAATTTTTTTTGCATTCTTGGGATATATATCGTCAAATTCAATCCTAATTGCATCTACAGTGTTGAGCACACAAGTTTCCCAAAGGTTAACTCTTAAGGACAGGGGAGCTTGGCATAGGCAGCGGGAGCCCCAGTTTCATCACACATCCCACCACCAGTGCCCCATCAGCCTCTTCTGTCGGAGTTTGATAATAATAATAATAATAATGATAATAATACTTAATACTTTATTCATCAAGTGTGAACATGGAAAAGTGCAAGGGTACAGATTCACTGGGAGGTCCCAAGGTAAGAACCGCAGGCGGGACCTCCCACGAAAAAAAAAGGTAATCATCAAGCAACACTGAAATACATTGTCAGCAAATAAACACAGCATAAACACAGCATAAAAAAGAGAAAGATGAAAAAACAAAAGAAAACAAAAAAACCATTAGAATAATAAGCAGGAACACTAAAAAACAAGGAATACATCGTCAATCTAAAATTTTTTGTTGTGATATGAATACCACAACAAAAAAAGACATGATAATACAGTTACAATTCAATCAAACAGAAGAGCCTAACAAGAAAGTCTTTAGTTTGGATTTAAAAACGCAAAGTGATTTAGAAGATTTAATATCAGAGGTAAGTGAATTCCAGAGCGAAATGGCCGAGAATAGAATCATTTGTTTGCCGTAGTTAGTGTGTATATACGGAAGTAAGAGATTCTGGCGTGAGGCAAAGCGCGTTGAATTGAGATTATTAGTGATGCAATGAGGGAGAATATCTAAGACAAGGTGATCGTGCAAGACGTTAAAAAATAAAATACCAATGCTGTACCTAAACAGATGATGAAGGGGCAAAACACGGAGCTGATAGAACAGCGGGGAAGATTCTGCTTGTCGATGGGAAAATGTAATGATGCGTAACGCTTGTTTCTGCAGTGTTATTAATGGGGCGATGTGGGTATGATACGTACCACCCCAGGAAGAAATGCAGTTTTTTATGGTGACTGTGGACAAAAGCGTAATACAAAGTTAGGAGAATTTGCAAGTTGAAGTATGGTCTAGCTCTAATCAAAACTCTTATGCCGAACATAACTTTCTTTGAAATGAAGATTACGTGCTCATGAAATTTAAAATGAGAATCGACTATTACGCCAAGAAAATTAGTGCTACGACGAAGTTCAATTTTAATACCGGAAATATACAGGGAAGGGAACTCAGAAATTTTTCTTTGCGGGGAACTAAAAAGCAGAAAGCAAGTTTTAAGAACGTTAATAGATAACTTGTCGAGGAGACACCTTCGCTCTAGGGAAAATAGGTCAGCTTGGAGCATTTGCGTTAAGGTACACATGTTTCGGTGGGAGTTAAAGATGGTAGTGTCGTCAGCATATAGTACGCATTGTGAAGAGGTTAAACAGCGAGGAAGGTCATTAATGTAAATTAAAAAAAGAAGTGGGCCCCAGATTGAGCCTTGTGGAACGCCTCTGTTAACTGTGACCGGGGGTGATGTTGCTGTGGAAACAGAAACTATTTGTTGCCTGTTTAAAAGAAAGCTGCGTAACAAAGTTAGAGCAGGACCCGTAATGCCATAACGTTCCAGTTTAGTGAAAAGAATGTCATGGTCAATGGTGTCAAATGCTTTTGAAAAATCTATGAAAACAGCAGCAGCAACGTCGCCGTGATCAATGAAAGACTTAATTTTATCTGTTAGACATGCAGTCGCAATATTAGTTGATAGGGCAGCACGAAAACCAAACTGAGGGGGGTGAGTAAGTTGAATTTTTTAAGGTAGCGGGAAAGACGGGTCTCAATAAGTTTTTTCTAGAACCTTATCTAAAAAGGGAAGAATAGAAATGGGTTGATAATTATCCATAAAGCGCGCGTCACCTTTTTTGAGTACAGGAACATTTTTTGCTATTTTCAAGGACTGTGGAAATAATCCAGTTTTAAAAATTAAGTTGAATATATAGCAAAGTAGTGGTGCAACAAGTCGACGTACAAGTTTCAAATGGAACCCATGAATACCATCTAAGACAGGCCCGGTAGTCTTTAATCCTGCAATGGTAGCTTCGATTTCGTTCGAACAAGTAGGAAATAGAAAAAACGATTGGGGGCAACGCAAAAGGTCAGAAGAATAAGGGCACGAGGGAAGTTGTGAGCATACACTCGAAAAATGATTGCTAAATGCATTAGCAATATCTGCAGGTTCAGTAAATGATGAGTCGCCCTGAACAATGAATTTGATGGGCTTGTGCTGAGTAGCGTTATTCAGGAATTCCTTAACTAACTTCCATTTTTTTATGTTGTTACCGCACCTATTGAATTCATTGTAGTAGCGGCGCTTGGCGGCTTTAAGGAGCGAGCACAGAACTTGAGAGTAGCGTTTATAACGTGCTCGGAGATTAGAATTTAAAGGTTTGCGCTTCATCTTTTTGTATAGATTACCTTTTTTACGCAAGGCAAGAAGAAGGAAATGATGTGCAGGATACTCCAAATCACCCTCAACAGTCAAGTGCTGGGGCCTGTCTAGCTATACCTGACTGCTTGCAAGCCCTTGTTTCACATAGTGAGGCCGACAGACGAGCCCTTATGCAAAATTTCAAAAATCGCTTCGCTACCCGCTTGCTACCTCTTGAGGCCACCCTCGCCCAACGTGCTCCGACGGCAGATGTCATAGCCGACCTAGCTGCGCGGCTCTCTGTCATTGAGGAGCAGTCTGGCCTTCAGCAACGTGTCTCTAGCGCGGTCGAACGAAATTTTCCTCTGTCAGCTCAGCCTCGGTTTTTCGGAGCAACCCTTCCACCGCCTACCTGCGATAGCACCACGTCGTGGGCAGTATTTTCAGTGCAGTTTGAGTCCTTTGCTGCCCTAAATGGCTGTACAGTTGCAAATAAAGCTCTGGCGATTGTTGTGGAGCTCCGTGGCGCCACTGTCGAACACCTCGAGACTCTCAGAGGCGTACCAACTCTTTGGCGAGTGGGGGGGCTAAGCTACCACCACACTCGTCAATATATATATATATATATATATATATATATATATATATATATATATATATATATATATATAGTATATAGGTATGTATGTATGTATATATATATATATATATATATATATATATATATATATATATATATATATATATCTATATATATATATATATATATATATATGGTGCTTTTCCTGTTGCTTCTTTCCTAAGGATGCTCAGTCTTCATGTACGCCAAGTAATATGTGGAAACACCCAAGGTGAAAATGTGGTACTGGGAATCCAAATGGTGTCAACTGGCATTAGCCGGGAAGTCAGCTTCCGCGAAATGTCGGCTACACTCGGCCGAGTAGTTTGTGACGTGGAATTCGGCACCACGCAGTTTTTCCGCGTGATCAATCGTAGCCATCGCCCACGAAGCGCCATGTTCGCTGGTATCTCGTAAAATGACACCCCTGCTGCTTTATTTTGCTTGCCAGAGGTACAGAATGGAACACAACAGCAGTGAACAGTGACCGATGAAAAGGCAGGAGAGCAGCACCCTTCAAGCAAACAGAAAAAACGTAGAACTGCCCCTGTGACCAAAGGACGGTTTAAAAATATCGGCGGCAAGTTGACTGGGGCGGGAATGAAATATCCGGTAAGAGTCACTTTTCAACTTTATTTCACTTTGTTGCTATTTATGCAATAATACTACCTCTTTTAATGCGATCGAAACAGCTCCGAACAACGTTCGTTATTCTTTTTCGCAAACGACAGAGCAAGCGCGACAGGCCGGCGCGCGGGCGACGGAGGCAGCGGCAGCACTTCCGCCACGCTTCCGCCATGGCTCCCGTGGCAGCGCGTCACCGGCAGCGTCACCCCCGGAAAATGGTGGCAGGCAGAGAAAAAATAGAGAAGTAACAAATTCTAACCAATACTGCTGAAGCAATTGTTGAAACTTGCAAGTTGTTGCGCCGTCTCAAATCAATAAGAAAAAACAATAAACTGCCTTTTTTGATATTTTTGAATTTTTATGTTGCATCAATTTTTTTTAGGCAGCGTCTCGTGCACCGCGTGGCGCTGCAGCCATCCCCACACAGAAATGGCTGCTGCGCCGCACGGAAGTGACGTCATTTTTAAAAAATGTTAACGTAAAGCTATTAAGATGTGCAAATTATTACTTTATAATGCAATAAACTTACAAAAATGTCATTAAACAAGCGTGTAACGTGTTTTTTATGGTGCATAAATTAATTATTAACGCATTGTATAAAAATATTTGTTTCGTATATTGTTTTTGTAATATTAGTATATATTGCTCAATTTAACAACCTAATAAATTATTTGTTGGTTTATAAGTATTATTAAAAGGAAAATAAGTTGATTGTTTGTTCTGTGCTCGAAGGTGCAGCGGGTTTGCCCCTGGTTTCGGTTTGGAGCGTATTTTGATCCTACGACTACCCTAATACAGTACATGTGTACAGTATTGTACACATACAGTACACATACGTACAGTATTGCACACAATATTGTACAGTACATGTGTACGTTCTACATCGCAATGTGCCATGTCAACAGCATTCGCCGAACACCGTGTGATAAATCTGCATCGCAACGTCGACAGAGTGTTTCTTTGGTAGACAGAGAGGAAATCGGTGGTCTGGTGTCAAATTAATGGGCATCCTTGCCTTTCGTTCGCGAAATCTATGCGTCCAGTGACGCTGTTCGGGTACCACGTCTACTGCGGCGCGTTTTTCTGTCATCAGAGCCTCAATAAATAGCGTGAACAGCATTGCTTACCCAGTGGCGGAGGAAACGATGCAGTCAGTTGCATCGTTTTCGCTTACGGGCCTGGAGTTTTGTGTGTCCTTGTACGTCTCGGCAAGAAAGTGCATCGATTGTTGAACAAGCGTATAAATGTCCAATTCTGCGAGGATAATCAAACATTCGAAATCAAAGGAAACGGCATTCAGGAAGATCAGTCCAATATGTGCTTAGGAGAAACTTGTTAATTTGTGTCGCAGACATTACATTATTGTTATTGATTTCAGCAGTGCTCTGAGGGACGAGGATCTTTCAGTGCGCTGCTGAAATCAAGAATGCGATCCAACTTGCGTATGCAATTTTCAGTTTCCATGCAGCACATTATTGATCGCCTTATATGAAAAAGTTAACAAAAAAGTCATTTATGTACGTGCTATGCATGCCACGTTAAGCTTCTGTGCTAACTATACCCTTGCACTGGATATTAAAATGTCTACATGCTTACACTCTGAGGAAGAGATGGTCCGCTTATTTCTTTTAAACAAATCTGGAATGTTGGCCATGTTGTCGCTTGTGCCTCTAGACCAGGTAGTCGTGTCTGGACCACCAAGAACCAGCTTGACCTCCCTCACGCCCAGGGTCACACATCTTAATTCATGCGGCTACGATGTGCTGCTGCACTTCCACTAAGTATGAGTTCAATATGTTCGCAAATAGACTGCCATATAAAGCACGTGCAGGTGCTCTTAAGTTTTATTTTCTTTTTTAGCGCGTTATAGTGCAGCGATTGGTTCGCAGGTAGGACTTGCAAACCTTGTACAGCTATGGACAGGGCTGACTATTGTAGCTTCGTATGCATGTAGAAACCTTTTCCAAGTAGAAAGGTTATTATCATCAACATAAGAGAAAAGTATACAAGCTGTTTTCATCCAACCTTTCTTCACAAATGAGATAAAAATGACTAACCCATTACTACTTGAATTACTAGCCATACTGTACAGGTTGCCATCAATTTAATGAATGCAACACCCAACATTAAAACCACACTAATTCATTAATTTCACCTGTGATGGCAATGTTAATACAATCAGCATTAGGCTGGCAATCCTGGTACTGCATGAGAGCCTCTTTCAATGTTGCCTATAGCAGCTAGATTACAAAATCACTACAATTTTGTCGAAAAACTCACATGATCTACGAAGTCTTCACGTTTCGCTATTGAGGTGACCAGGGCATGGTTGGAATGGCTGCGATCATATGTCTGACTAAGGAGCTGAAGTACTTGCTTCATGTGTGATGCCTGTGTTGCGTTGATTTGCTTGCATCGGATCCATGCATTCATTGTGCACGATGACCTAAACTGATACGACACATGCATTTTAATCTCTCATAACATAGACAGATTAAGAGATGCCCTTCTTGGCTACTTAGTTCATAACTGAAGCTCAACAGTGGCAGTACAAAAACATGTGGTTCTAAAGGACCGGGCAAAATCCTCCTGACCTTATATGATGGTCTACTGACAAATTTTGTCGCCTCCTAACTACGTCAAATTTAGTGTTAGTTATAAACGTTCAGCGATTTTAAACTTCCAGGCTTTAGTTTTGTCACTTTATCTATCTCGGCTACTGATAAGGTAGCCCATGCCTTACTATAAAAGCTTGTTAAGACTTTCGCCTAACTCAGTTTATTACGAAGCCTATACAAATTGTAGGTTCTGATTTTGATGAGATAAACCTTGAAACTTCTTTTTCTGAGAGCCTTTTAGCTCTATGTTCTCCCCATTTTATTGAACAAAATTAGACGCCGCTCAAAACTACCCGAACTCATGATATGACACATACCTGTTACAAAAGTACGGTGTAGTAAATGTGCATTTTTGCCTCAAAGAGCCAATAAAAAGAAGAAACAAACATGTCTGTGTAGGTCTACACTGTACCCTATTAATCCTTGGGAATTCAACAGCAAGTGATATGGATTACAGAAAAATGCTCAAAGCCTCAAGCCGTCAGTTGAGGTGCTGTCCATTATCATCATCATCATCAGCCTGACTACGTCCACTGCAGGACAAAGGCCTCTCCCATGTTCCGCCAGTTAACTCGATCCTGTGCTTGCTGCTGCCACTTTACACCCACAAACTTCTTGATCTCATCAGCCCACCTAACCTTCTGTCTCCCCCAAACCCGCTTGCCTTCTCTGGGAATCCAGTTAGTTACCCTTAACAACCAGCAATTGTCCTGTCTATGCGCTACATGCCCAGCCCATGTCCATTTCCTCTTCTTGATTTCAACTATGATATGCTTAACCCCGTTTTGTTCCCTGATCCACTCTGCTCTCTTCTTGTATCTTAAAGTTACACCTACCATTTTTCTTTCCATTGCCCGCTGCGTCATCCTCTATTCAAGCTGAACCCTCTTTGTTAGTCTTCAGGTTTCTGCTCCATAGCTAAGTACCAGCAAAATACAGCTGATATATATTTTCTTCTTGAGGGATAGTGGCAATCTACCTGTCGTAATTTGAGAGTGCTTGCCAAATGTGCTCCACCCCATTCTTATTCTTCTAGTTACTTCAATCTCTTGGTTCGGCTCCGTGGTTATTACCTGCACTAAGTAGACATAGTCTTTTACTAAAAACTTGCGCTCAGCTTGACGACTTAACTCATCGCCGCAGAACTGCCCGCCTTTCGCTTCTCCACAAACTCTATCATCACCCATACCTTCGCCGCATTTTCGAAGCACCAACAGTCATCTTTCCACGCACAGACCATATCTTCAAGATAAAATGTATAACTTGTCGCTCAGCTCATTACGCTAATTCCTTCATTCCCCGAACAATAGTTGCATGGAATAGCTTGCCATCCCACATTGCCACTCAAGCAGATTTCACAACGTTTAACGAACTTTTACTCAACATTTCCGACTAGATATCCACCGCGCGTACTCTCATTAAGCTTCTTCATATGTACATCAGTGTTTAATTTTCTTGTTATCATGTGTTAATGTTTTTCACGACCATTGTACACGCTTGATTTGTATTATTTATGTGTTAATTGCGAACTTTTGTATCTTAAGATCATGCCATCATTTTAGTTTTTTTTTCCTTGTATACTGTATTTGTTAGTGCCCTTAATTTATGTTTCCAGTATTCAATATTTCATCTCTACTTATTTTTCTTTTTTTCATAGTATCTGATTTTGGTTGTTGTTGTTGCTTTTTGTATTTAGCTCGCGTTCATTATTTTGTTTAGTCTTGTTTTTAGACTGTATAAGCGTACAAAAATTTGTTTCATGTGTCCGTTCCCCTATGTAATACCCCTTCGGGGGCCTTTAGGGGTATTATGAAATAAAAATAAATAAACAACTTGAGGTGCACTATTAACTATCTTGAAGCACTGCTCTCTTCCGAGGTTGTTGTACATTACTTTCGTTTTCTGCAGATCAATTCTATGACCCACCTTTCTGCTCTCCTTGTCTAATTCTTTAATCATGAGTTGGAATTAGTCCCCTGAGTTACTCAGCAATTAAATGTCATTGGCGAAGCGCAGGTTACTACGGTACTCTCCATTAACTCTTATCCCTAACTGTTCCCATTCTAGGCTTCTAAAAACCTCCTGTAAGCACGCGGTAAATAGCATTGCGGAGATTGTGTCCCCCTGCCTTACACCCTTCTTGATTGGTATTCTGTTGCTTTCTTTATGAAGCACTATGGTAGCAGTTAGTCCCATGTAGATTTCTTCCCGGATGTTTATATATACTTCATCGACGTCCTGATTCTGCAGTGTCTGCATGACGGCTGATATTTCTACTGAATCAAACGCTTTCTCGTAATCTATAAAGGCTATGTATAGTGGTTGGTTATATTCTCTGCATTTCTCTATTACCCGATCGATAGTGTGATTGTGGTCGATTGTTGAGTGGCCTGTTCGAAATCCTGCTTGTTCCTTTGGTTGATTGAATTCTAATGTTTTCTTTACTCTGTTAGCAATTACCTTTGTAAATAGCTTGTATACTACAGAGAGCAAGCTGATCGGCCTGTAGTTCTTCAAGTTCTCGTCATCTCCTTTCTTATGTATTAAGATGATGTTAGCGTTCTTCCAAGACTCTGGTACTTTTCCCGTCAGGAGACACCTCGTAAACAGGTGGCTAATTTTTCTAACACAATTTCTCCTCCATCTTTCAGCAGATCTGATGTTACTTGATCCTCACCAGCAGCTTTGCCTCTTTGCATTCTCTCCAAAGCTTTTCTGACTTCTTCCATCATTACTGGTGAGGTGTCATCTAGGTTACTGCTAGTTCTTATGATATTAAGGTTGTGGTTGTCCCGGCTACTGTACAGATCTCTGTAAAACTCCTCCGCTATTTTAACTATCCTATCGATATTGGTAGTTATTTTGCCTCCTTTGTCTCTTAGTGCATACATCTGATTTTTGCCTATCCCAAGTTTCCTCTTCACTGCTTTCACGCTTCCTCCGTTTTTCAGAACATGTTCAATTCCCTCCATGTTATACCTTCTTACATCGAATACCTTACGCCTATTAATCAACTTCGAAAGTTCTGCCAGTTTTGTTTTGTCTGTTGTACTTGAGACTTTCATGCTTTGACGCTCTTTAATGAGGTTATTCGTCTCCTGGGACAGCTTGGCAGTGTCCTGTCTAAGTACCGTACCTCCAACTTCCACTGCACACTCCATAATGATACTCTTCAGATTATTATTCATTGCGTCAACGCTAAGGCTGGTTTCCTTGATAAGAGCCGAGCACCTGTTCTGAAGGTAGACTCTCAATTCCTCTACTTTCTCTCACAGTGCTAGCTAATTGATTGTCTTCTTGCGTATCAGTTTCTGTCGTTCCTTCTTCAAGTCTAGGTGAAATCGAGACCGTACCATTCTATGGTCACTGCATCACACCCTGCCAACCACTTCCACATCCTGCACGATGCCTGGGTGTGCACTCATTATAAAGGCTATTCCGTTCTTACTTTCCCCATTAGGGCTCCTCCATGTCCACTTACGGTTTCCTCGTTTTTGGTAGAAGGTATTCAAAATCCGTAAATTATTGCGTTCTGCAAATTCTACTAGTAGCTCTCCTTTGGCATTTCTAGTACCGATGCCATAATCTCCTACTGCCTGGTCTCCAGCCTATCTTTGCATTAAAGTCTGCCATCAGTATAGTATAGTGTGTTTTTACCTTACTCATTGCTGATTCCACATCCGTCTTCATAGAAGCTTTCAACTGATGCGTCATCGTGGCTGGATGTAGGCGCGTAAGGTTGTATCCTTCATCTTTTATCTCTTATTGAGTTTAATTACGATACCTACCACCCTTTCATTAATGCTATAGTATTCCTATATGTTGCCAGCTATGTTTCTGTGAATTAGGAACCCCACTCCCAGTTCTCTTCTGTCAGCCAAGCCTCGATAGCAAAGGAGGTGCCCATTCTATAGCACCGTATAGGCCTCATCTGTCCTCCTAACCTCACTGAGTTTTATTATATCCCATTTAACACCCTCTAGCTCCTCGGGTAGTACAGCTAGGCTTCCCTCACTAGATAAGGTTCTAGTGTTAAATGTCCCCAAGTTCAGGTTCCAATGGTGGCCTGTCTGGATCCAGAGATTCTTAGCACCCTCTGCTGCATTGCAGATCTGACCGCCGCCGGGGTCAGTTGCTTCGTAGCTGCTGGGGACTGAGGGCCGTGAGATATTTGACGTATGCATGTGGGAGGTGGTGGCCAGATACTGCACCAGGGTGGCCAATCCATCTCTGGTGAGACCCCCCCCCTTAGCTCGGGTCTGTGGTGTCACTACACACTAAACGCCTGCTTATGCAGACGCCCCTGCGTGTCCACTGTGCTATGTAATAAACCCTGGAGATTTTGGAATGTAATATAAGCCTCATTTATATCCTGATCCATCTGAACATGGACTAGCTGAATGGCGTCTATTCTGCCTATCTTATTATAAAGGCGTTCTCATCTGTTTTCACTCTTGAAATGGTTACTCCTTTTCGAATCTTTAGTTCATTTCATGATTTCTCTATTCTATGCAATAAATTTGTAGTCGTCAGTAAAGATGGTATTTTTTCTTTATTTACAAACAATAAAAATGCTGCAAGTATAGATCTCCTTGTTTTTAGCCACGATATATTAAAATATATTTGGGAGCATTTTTGAAGCCTTTACTGCACTTTTTTTATTGATCATTATCCTTTTGCTGCATTCCTCATCACTGGTGTGAAGCCAAGTTATGCAATGTTCTAATCAGGCATCTGCCCTGATTCTCTAAACTACAGACCCATTCCTTTCACTTACACTTTTTCCAAGCTTCTCGAAGGCATCATTCAAACTCAAATAAATAATTATTTCAAAGATTACATCATGTTTAAATAGCACAGTTTCTGTAAGGAATTTTCTTGTGATCATCAGCTG
Organism: Rhipicephalus annulatus; assembly: GCA_013436015.1. Classification (NCBI taxonomy): domain Eukaryota; kingdom Metazoa; phylum Arthropoda; class Arachnida; order Ixodida; family Ixodidae; genus Rhipicephalus; species Rhipicephalus annulatus. The sequence goes on from WOVY01016121.1 coordinate 32,964, forward strand.
ACATAATTTACTCGTGGCTTATTAATAGATACTGGCTTTCAAGTTGAAACCTTGTTTCCCAGTTTTTTTGGTGCACTGATTGGGTCTCCGACCATAGGCCTGTATTCACTAACCATCCTTGGTGTTACCTCAAGTTTTTGTTATCGGTTGTAAGCCTTTATTGCGCTTGATGTACAAAGTTGGCCAGTATTCGTGAACCAGTCTTGTTGTAGTTTTTTGCCTTCTTACCATTTTTGTGCCTTTATAACACAAGTAGAGGGTACAAAAGCTTGAGGAGAACTCGAGGAAAGGCCAAGGTTGGTTTGTGAATATGGGCCATAGACTCTGTAGTTAACACAACTGAACAATCACACACACATCTTAGTATACAAGGGTTCCTCTGATATCGCAGTCAATTCACCTCTGTTAATGGCTCTAACTCTTCGACAGCTCAAGTAACATTCGGCACTCCGCAGAGAAGTTTCCTTGGTCCCCTGTTCTTTTCTAATATTTGTTAATGATTTGCCTAAATGTATTTTTTCTCAAACAAGACTTTTTCACTGATGACCTCATTTTTAGTGTACTGAGCCATGAAAAGTAACTCTGGCTATCAGTTATTATAAAGCAACCTCTGTTCAATTACAACTTGGTGTTCATCATGGCTACATTTCTAAATAAGTGTAAGGCTAAACTTGTCACGTTTACAAAAAGTTTCATGCTGCTTTCTGAACTTCACATACTCCAAATACATAAATGTTGATTCAGCTTGCACTGACAACTATTTAAATGTTCATTCTATGTTTGACCAGACATGGAGCCGTCATACCTATTTCACTTTGTAGTTGCCACTACCTCTCTGCCTCTCAAATTGTAATCTACAACATGCTCCTGCACAGGTGCTTAATCTCACCCACTTTACTTTAATTCATCCTAAAATATAGAGTATACTTCATAGATGTGGCACCTGGATTAGGCCTACATCATAGGTAACATCGATCTCTCCAAAAAAATGCAACAGATTTTTTTTTCTGATTACTACCATTTCATTGGTGTGTCAGTCCTAAAGGCTTGTGCTGGTCTTGATAACCTTTACCATCATTGTACACTAGTTTGTTTACCTCTTTTTTATAAAATATACTGCCACTCATTACTTCATTTTTTTCCAATGATATTTCCACATCACCATCGTCCTTTCAAAATTAAACACATAGCTTGCTGTACTTCCATCTTTGCTAAATCATTCATCCCCAAAAACCATTATCGAGTTGAACTGGCTGCCTTCTTATATTGCAACTAAAATTAATACACTTAAATTTAATAAACTTATTAAAAATATTACCCATTTGTAGGCTGTCTCACTAGAGCTTTTCTATTTTCAGAATTTCATTTTTGTATATTTCGTTTGTTATGTCACACTTTTTAGGTGTTTGTTTGATGAGTATTGTTGTTCTGCTGTTTATTGATGCTACAGCGTATTTGTTTTTCCCTCCTCTTTATGCAATATATCCCTACAAGTAAGGGCCTTGAGGCATTTCTTGCAAGAAAATTAGTAAATGACAATTCTAATGTACCAAAGTCTCCTTCCCTTTTAAATGAAACCGCTTTATGAATTTTTAGGCCGGTTCGTAATTATCAATAAAGTTTGTGAATGTCTTTTTATGCCATTTCTAAGCCTGAAGAAAAAAATAGCAAGAAAATACTTTAGCCACAAAAAAATCATTTTTTATTCAAGAGAAGCACTTGCATGTATAGGCTGGTGCACATGTATGCACTTATATTTTCAGAGGTGGTGCCGCTTCAGTGGCTCATACAGTACTCGCCTACTCACCCAATAAATGCAGCTTTGATTAATCCAGGCACCATGGTTGCATTTCTGTGGAAGTGAAATCCTAGAGAACCACACAAGGTGGAATACTAGGGCACAATAAAGAACCCAATGGGGTTCAAATTGTCTGGAGCCTTCCAATACACTGTCTCGAAAAGGTCGTACTACTTTGTTAAAGTCTGTAAACTTACATTTAAAGGCAAAACTCTAAAGTAAATGATAACAGTACACTGATGAAGTCATGCAATAAAAGTTTGGACACAGCATGGTAGAGTTGACATGTCAGAATTAATGGTGTGAAAGTATTTGAAAAGTGCAAGTAATATTGTGCAGTACCATTCAATTTGGTCTTTTGTTTGAATAACTCTAGGGGAATATTTTTTGATTGTTTAAAATTACAGCAAAATCTCAATAGTATCAAACAAACACGAGATAAAGGTATGATAAATATAATCCAAAATGCCAGAATTTGTTAGATATAGACAGCAATCACTTATACTTTTTAAGGAGAGTCACCAGATATTTTAGGCCCATGGCAAAGTAGCTCCAGTGCATTACATGCCACAAAAGTGCTACTGACATTCTTTTGGCCCCAAATCTGAACGAAACATCGTAAATAGTGTAGTGCACATGTGTGAGTGTGTGTGTTATGTGTTTATCACTGCATATATCATAGTTATCACCCAGTATCTGGAGTAACATGTCAGGCGAAAAGCCAGACAAACATCTACAACTCTCCACTAAAATTATTCTCACTCTTCAACAGCTTTTTGCAAAATCTGGCTAAAAAATCACCAAATTTTTCTTTGTGTTTAAAACTTGCTCTGCTTGCTAATTCCTGTAGACGAAAATTTTCTTGCCTGTTCATGCTAGTTTATAGCTTTTCGCCGACTCAGCTAGAGAGTATCAAACAACAATTTTCATTCAAAGGATGTCTATAGGATGCACTCGATAAAATGGTGTTTATAGCAAGCTAATAAGATTATGTGACTGTAAATGAATTACTTTTTTATGTATATAAACTCATTAAGGGATTTCGGCATGAGCCAAATTGAATAAATTTGTGAAATTCGATATTCACTGTAGAAGCATGTAAAAATAAAACGGCACAAATAATATGTCATAGCAGCCTGTTCAACATGCTATGAAGTAAAAACGATTAAGGTGCTCAAGATATATCGACTGAAAAATAAATTCCAATTTCGCTTTTTTTTAGAAAAAAGCTCAGTGTTCATTGAAAGCCAACTTTTCTGGTCACTTAGTGGACTAAAAGTATTCATAAAGTTATATATATTAGCTAAAGATATGTGAAGTTACATGGAAGTATTGTGTTTTGAACTCGAGAAAAACTTATTTTTTCAATTTTGTAACACTGTAAACTTTTTGACGATGTAATGCAAGTGGCAACACGCGTTCGCAACAGCTGCCTTCAGCCCAAGCCCACTGATCTGGGATGTAGGCAGTAAGCTTGGCACTGTCTATGAATGAAATGGCGTTATTATTGGCGTTTTAGTGCCAACAGAGGCAATACAAGCAATGTAGTCAGAGAGTGACAGCATCTCAATGAGCCATCGAGCCATTACAGATTTACGATCATAACATGCTACTTTCTTCAGAGGGTTCTGCGAATGAAATAGGTGTGTTTTATATTTATATAACAATAAATTAAATAATATACATTTAATAAGCCAGATAGAGCACTGGTGCCATTCACGCAATATACTAATAAAAGCTGACCTTTTACAATTGTTTAACTTCAAGTGCAATGCATTTCTTAGTAAATGTCTGTGACTTTCAATCAATCAATCATACAATCAAACGATCTCTCTCTCTCTCTCTCTTACAATATATATATATATATATATATATATATATATTATATATATATATATATATATATATATATATATATATTGTTACACAAGGCGAGGTAAATTAATGGGGTTTTTAATGGGTCCTGAGTCCGCGATCACAGTCCAATGATGATGATCACCGCCATGGCTCGTACCCAGTCAGGGGGATCGCAGTGGAGGCAACGTCGTCTTCCTTCTCTGCCCACGCTTCCCTTGTTTTTCCTAGTAGTGATACTTTGTATCATTCCTCCTCTCTCAGACGAAGCCCTCTGGGCGAGTCTTTCTTGCGACCTTAATTCAAAACACACAAATTTTCTTCGTAAATACGTTATTTTCCGAAAGGACTGTGTTGATGCCATGACATCATCCGGAGGTGTTGCCATCATAGTGAATCAAGGAATAGCATGCACACACTTACAACTCCAAACATCCCTAGAGGCAGTGGCTGTTCGAGCGGTTCTTTTTGATAAACTGATCACAATCTGCACTATTTACATTCCTCTTAGCTATCAGCTGCAAAAACGCGATTTACACTCACTAATTGATGAACTTCCGGAGCCTTATGTTCTCCTTGGAGACTTTAATGCGCATAGCAGGCTATGGGGTGACTCTCCGTATGACGCGCGAGGTCGACTGACCGAACAGTTCCTTATCTCGTCGAGCGCGTGTCTCCTAAATAGAAAAGAACCAACCTATTAAAATCTCGCCAATAACACCTACTCCTCCATAGACCTAAGCATAGTATCTCCATCTCTTTTGCCTCTACTCCAGTGGAAAGTCGTCAGTAATCTGTACAAAAGTGACCACTTGCCCATAGTTTTGAGCACAAATACAGTAACTGAGTGTCCATCACGTGTTCCCAAGTGGCTCATAAACAGAGCCGACTGGGAACACTTTTATACCATCGCTCGTCTAGGTTGGAATGACATATGTACTTTGAACATTGATGTTGCTGTCAACTACTTCACAGCATTTTTGATTGATGCTGCAACAAAATGCATCCCACAAACAAATGGACACCCTGGAAAACGGCGTGTGCCATGGTGGAACTCTGAATGCCTAAACGCGCGCAAACAGCAAAAAATTGCCCGCAGCTTCCCTCGGGGGAACACTGAGGAGGATGCGGAAGCATGTAATTGGTTAACGGGTGTTAAATTGCGACTTACTTGGGTCGATGGCTAAATTGGTTAACGTGGTTGTGAAATGGGGTGTTAAATGAGTGAACATGTACGGCACGTATGCGAAAGGGCGGTGTTTTATTTATTGCGACGAACTTTGAGGACGATGGCTTTGTGGTCGGTAAAGTAAAGAGTGAGTGGATCGGGTTGCATCGGTCGTAGGTCGAAATTTGCAAAGACGTGATCGATGCAGGTTCCGGGAATGGTGGTCGGCTGGTGGTGTTTGCAGTCGTCGTGCGTTGCGCGTTTCAGCGAGTGTCGCGACGCCATGTATTCGACTATCCAATCGTCCTTGATGACGTCGACGTTGAAGTCGCCAACTAGCATGAACGGTCGATGTTGCGGTTGTTGTTTTCTGTAATCTTGCACGGCCTCGTCGACGTACTTTTCTACGGCGACACGAGAGAGGTTTGGCGCGAGGTACATCGTCATGACGTCGACGCCACAGACGGTAGCAACGCAGTGCTCGCCGTTGGCGCGTTGTTGAACGCCGGGCTGTAGTCGGAGGTCAATGAAGGAGTCGTCGTCGTTGTCGACGTCACGCTTGACGTAAATTCCCACACCGCCCCCAGGTCGTTGGAACCCGTGCGTGCGCGCGACCGAAGCGTATCCCGCAACGTCGACGTCATTGGCGTTCCACGTCTCGGTGAAGCAAAGCACGTCCACTCTGCGTAGTATGGGATCTCGCACGACGTCAACCGCGTGAGCGCCTAGCGACGGGGGTGTTGAGCAGTGCCAGGGTGAAATCGGACTCGGAGTCAACGTCTTCGAGCGCGCGACAGTGTCATTGGGTGACGGTGTCCAGTCTGTGTTTCTGCAAAACGTTCAAATGCGCGGCACAGATGGCGACGGCGCGACGGCGCATGCGCTGTCAGCTGTCGAATGTTCTCGAAGGAGAAGCGCGCGCGGCACAGATGGTGGGCGACGGCGCGATGGCGCATGCGCGCGCGTCAGCTGTCGAATGTTCGAGAAGCGGTGCGGACGGCGCACTACAAGGCGCGAGTATAAGATGCTTCCGCATCTAAAACAGAGCTTGGAGGCTGCTTCGGAACTCACCGACAGCCGAAAATCTTGACACCTTCAAAAAAATGAAGTCTCAAAGCAGGAGAACGCGTCGGCTGGCCAGAAGAGAAAGCTGGCAGAAGTTTTTGTCAGAGATCAATTGATACACACAGGAGGCTAAAGTCTGGAACATGGTCGGTAGGATAGCAGGAAAACAAGTACACACACTTCCACTCGTAAACACCTTGGAAGATCAGGCAAGCTTCCTGGGTGCACACTTTGAACAGATATCCAGCTCGTTTCATTATACCGACACTTTCCAAAAAATACAGAACAAAAATAGAAAAGCAGAAACTCGAACACAAATCCACTAGATACGAGGCGTATAACCAAGCTTTCAGTCTAGCTGAGCTCCGAACATCTTTAAACTCCTGCAGTACTTCTGCTTCAGGTTCTGATCGTGTGGTGTATGAAATGCTAAAAACCTACCAGCCAAAACACGAAAAACCTTACTTTGTTTATACAATGCTATCTGGTTTTCTGGCACTATCCCTACCTCCTGGAAAGAGGCTATTATTATTCCCATTTTGAAAGAGGGCAAGGACCCTTCTTTAGCTTCAAGCTATAGACCTATTGCACTTACAAGCTGCTTGTGCAAAGTCTTCGAAAAAATGATAAACTGCCGACTTGTACATATCCCCTTAAACAAGCAATTTGCTCGACCCATTTCAGTGCGGGTTTCGAGAAAGTAGATCCATCATAGACCTTCTTGTTCGTATCGAGGCACAGATCAGAGACGCCTTGTCCATAAACAATAATTTCTCTCTGTGTTCCTCGATATCGAAAAGGCTTATGATACAACATGGCGTTTTGGAATTCTAAGAGACCTGTCCCACCTTGGCGTGCTCGGAAGAATGTTCACATAATCGAAAGTTACCTGTCAAACCGGACATTCCGGTCCCGAGTGGGCACGGTTCTTTCCCCCAAACATTTGTCAAGAAAACAGGCGTGCAACAAGGTGGTGTACTTAGCTGCACACTTTTTTCTCATCAAAATGAATTCCTTGCACTTGTCCATCCCCCGCAATATGTTCTATTGTACATATGTCGACGACGTCCAGCTTGGCTTCAAGTCTTGCAACCTGGCAATGTGTGAGCGGCAAGTTTCAGCTGGTTTTAAACAAGGTGTCCATATGGGCAGATGAAAAACGGATTGCGACTTAACCCACAAAAGAGCACGTGTGTCTTGTTCTCCCGAAAGAGAGGCATGCACTCGGAACCCGACATTGAATTGAACGGTCAACGTCTGTCGTCAATGCGGAACATAAATTCTTAGGATTAATCTGGACAACAAGTTGACCTTCGTACCGCACATCAAGTATATAAAAACAAAATGTTTAAAAGCCATGAATGTTATGAAAGTGTTGTCACGTACTACTTGGGGTAGTGACAGGCAATGCCTCATAAATCTGTATCGAAGCCTCGTTCGCACCCGCTTAGATTATGGGGCCGTTGTTTATCAGTCTTCGACTCAAAGTGCTTTGAAGATGCTGGGCCCCGTGCACCATTTGGGCATCCGCCTTTCTACGAGTGCTTTTCGCACCAGCCCCTGTGGAAAGCCTTTATGTCGAGTCAAATGAGTGGTCACTTCATCTGCAGAGAACTTACATGTCCTTTGTTTATTTCCTTAAGGTAAAAGCAGACAAGAAGCACCCTTCATACTCTACTATTAATGATTTGTCGAGCTCAATTCTTTTTCAAAACAGGCCTTCGATGAGGCAGCCCTTCTTCAGTTCGCCTGAAGAGTCTAGCTGAGGAAACTGGAGTCTCACTTGAACACAGTTTAATGGCTCCTGCTAGCATACCCGCCACCGTGGCAAAGGCAGACTATAGACTGCGATGTGTCTTTTGTTAGAAGTTACAAAACATGCGCCTATTGCCCATATCTGAACACACTTCCTGGAACTTCAACACAAATACACACGTCCTGAGTTCTTTACACATGCCTCCAAGTCCAACTCCTCTGTGTCCTACGCTGCTGTCGGCCCATCCTTTTCGGATGCTGGCCCTCTACATCCAGGCACAAGTATCTTCACAGCACAAGCTTACGCGATACTTGTGGCAGCTAAACACATCAAACAATTACAAATACAAAAAGCAGTAATTTACACAGACTCCCTCAGTGTGGTAACGGCTCTGCACAGTACTTAAAAAACAAAAAAACCCTGTCCTTGTCTCACTTTACTCCATTTTGTGCACACTCAAACAATATGTTGTAGTGTACTGGGTGCCAGGGCACCGTGAGATCGAAGGCAATGTGAGGGCGGATCAGCTCGCTGCATATGTCCACAAAAGCACTGCCCCTACACCCATATTAATCCCGGTCCTTGATCTTAAGCCCTCTCTCAAACGAAACCTCAGGGACTACTGGCAGAGCAAGTGGGATACACGCACACAAAACAAACTACACATTATTAAGCCACACCTTGGTCATTGGCTGCCAGTATCAAAATCGCGTCATACAGAGGTAATACTAACGAGACTCAGGATAGGACACACATACACGACACACTCATATCTTTTGTCCGGTGGCGACTCCACCATTGTGTGACAGATGTGGTGAAGCACTAACAGTTCCTCATATTTTAATTCAGTGCAAACAATTGGACACTATAAGAAAACAACACTTTCCATTACCCTACCGACAACATATACCTTTACACTCTGCAATGTTCGTCGATAGGGAACCGCTTTTTAGTTATATATCATTGCTAGCATTTTTAAAAGAAATTCATAGTTTTCATATCATATACCCGGGCATTCCGTAGCACGACCTCTCTCGAGAGGTTTTCGCTGCGGTGGCTACACAAGAAAGCACTTGCCTCACGGCCCTTGGACGCAAGGGTATGAACGAGTGAGGCACTTGTGCTAATGCCATACATATCTACCATCGTCTTTTATTATCACCAACTTTGTTCATCTATTCGCACCACACACACCTTTCATGGCATGGTCATGATTTTATTACTTGTATGTTTTACCCGCCTTACCGCGAGGAATTTTATGGCCCTTATACAGCCGCTAATCACAATCATTGTCCACATCTCTTGTCCCATGAACTGGCGCTCTTTGGCCATCAAATGGCCCTTGTGCCAAAAAACACCATATATCATCATAGGCGTTTGCCTCTTGCCCCTACTATAAAATGGTAAGCTGCAGCACCACCAGAACTGTTCTACAAACTGTAATGTCCCATACTCCCTAGAAAGTGACTGGCTGGCAATGAATGTCATCCAGGGAATAGCTGTTGTGCCCTCTTGTGCCCTCACTGCCCTAGTGGTGAAAGCCAACCTGAAATGTTAGGCTAACCTCACTTATTTCGTATGGTACGTAGATTTCATGAGGTAGGTCTGATGAATTGAACATATTATCAGCATTATTAGTGTCTTAGCAGAAAAGGATTTTGTGTGGAAGCGAAAATTAGACAAAGGTTGCAAAACTATCAGTTTTCCTTGCGTTTGTTCATTCAGGTCAACTTTCTTGCACCTGCAACTGCTAAGGTGGCGTTGCAAACTTTTTGAAATTTGTAATTACTGTTGCATTATTTCTGCTAGATGTATATGGGTATCTTTTACCGGATTATAGCTATGCCTTTCCTCTGTACTTTCAATCAGCTCCCCGTTTGGCCAAATATTTTAGTCACTTTTCCACTGTCATTTACCAGGGGTGGAAGCAGGGTCTAGCTTTTTGGAGCAGGCACGGGAGCAGCAAAAGTCTTATTTTGGAGCAGCTTTGGAGCAGCAAAACCCCATTTTGGAGCAGGTTTAGGGCAATTTAGGGCTAATTCGGAGCAGTTTTGGAGTGCAGTGATGGCCTTAAATAATGCGGCTGAGTGCACTTTTATTAGCAACTAATCCAAAAACTGCTAGAAAAATAGAATTGGCCAGAATTGTTTAGGAGTGCAATAAACCAAAAAATTTTTCGCTGAACTTCCGGAAATAAAAATAGAAGGGCATATACTAGAATCAGTAGTTGCCTTAGACAAGCTAATAATTTCAGTCAAAAACAGATGGAAAGCACAACATCTTGGGGAAAAAGCTTTATGTGTACTGAACCAAACCATTGCACTTTCCTGCAACACCACTTACATAGATCACGACGACAATGTACAAGAGTAAACATCAGTGCCAAAAGAACCACAGGTGGCAATTGGCTTGCAGCACCTTGCCGCTAAACACAAAAACACAACACAGCCACGTAATGAGATGTGCACAAAAACACCTTTTTCACAAGGATTCAGGTTGCCTTCATAGACTGAAGAGCCAAGTCAAGTGCTTTGATTCGCTCAAGCACAGAGGGCAGTTTAGAGTTCACATTTCCCAGCAAAACATTGCCACTCTCCACTTTGTCCATGTCTTTGGCAGCCAGACCTTCGCTTATAAGCTCTTGTGAACTTGCAAGCAGAGCTTTGAGAGACGACAGTCGGTTTTGGAGGCTCGACTTCTCGTTGATCAGCTTCTTTCGCTCGCAGTGTTCACTTAGCTCCTCCTCCTCATGCTTTCGCTTCTGGGACGTCGCAGCGTTTTCTCGTTCAATTTGCTCCCGGTACACCTTGTGGGACTTTTCAACACTTCTTTGGATGTCCCTGGTGAGAGGCACCTTTGTAGCATCTCCACTGTATCTTTTCATAAAGGCCTTGGTTTGCCGAAGGCTAGAAATGCTTGCTATAGACAATGTGCTTCGATCGTGCATTGTCTGTTTGTTTTCACTAAACCCTCGTTCACAGTCTGCGTTATTGTGACCGGGACAAGACTGCTTTCACAAGCTTGGTGACCTTCGGGTACTTAGCCTGCCCAGCAGGCATCTGTAGTGAGAACACGCTCACCCAATGAGTGACTACATTAGGTGACGATTCCCAGTCACTGGTTTCACAGATCACGGAGTTCCACTCATCGGTGAGTGATGACACATCGCAGGGTGGGATGACTTGGGGCAGAGAGTTAGCCACATAGCGCAGCGAAGGAGTCGTCGAACTCCCTTCTATGGCTGGGTTTAAAAACCTTAAATGAAACAACAGCTCGTCGAGTGGAAGCCTCGAGAATAAGTGCTTGGCACAAGCGATGTAGAAGGCTCTTGCACCGATGTAAAATGCCTTCTTCTCTGTAGGATTCCATTGTACCATTGACAGCTTCGTGTCGAGGCCAATTTCTGGTTTTGCCTTCCAGTTTGCAGTGGAGTGTACATCAAGTTCTTTCAGTTGCGCCCCACTAGCCGTTGCAAATGACTCTTGGCGTACGAACCTTCCAAGGACCTGCTTTACAAGAGCCACCATCTCGTCATAGACAACATGCACGAGGGGGTCCTTGCTTTGGAACAGTGTCTGGAATCTGTCAAATATCTGAGCTGCGTTACGAAAAAAAGCAGCTTTGCCTGTAGTGCTTTGTCTGAAAACGCGGAAGACAGCCGACTATGCCTCATGGACAATGAAGACCTCGGCTGTCCAGCCTTGGAGAAGAACGTCGTGAGGGCATCATACGACTTGCGCACTCGTTCAACGCTAGGAAGCAACGTCAGCCATCTGCTGCTCACGTGCCACAAAAATTCTAGTTGGGGCACTCCAAGATCCCTCTGCAAATCTTTCATGTCTGCATGCCTCGTGGCAAACTTGAAATAGTAGTGGACATCTGTGACAAGCGACTCCACTTCCGCACCGAAGCTATCTAGCCCAGCTGCAAAGGCATTATGGACTTTGTGGAGCCCACATTGACCAATGTCGACCATGTTGGGGCTCACTTCCGTCTTTAACTTTCGCTTTAGGCTCTTCATGACATTCGGGCCATCACTGTAAAAACATATCATATTGTTCTTACGAACATCACTGAGGGCATCCTCAATGCACGAAAAGAGCTCATCAGCGGTCGCGTGACCCAAATGAAATGACTGGAGATGCTCTACTACAACATTCTCGGTGTTAGTGCTATAATGCACAAGCACATCCAGTTGTTGCACCTTGGCTTCGGGGATTGGGCTCTCATCAATCATGATGCTGTAAAATGTGTCGGGAATGTCGAGCTTTTCAATAACTTTTGCTTTGAAATACGGCCCAAGCCCATCAGAAATGATATATGAAAGTTTCTTGCGTCCACACTGAAAGCCTTTTGCCGTCTCGGAATCTGAAAACATGTGGGGGTACGTCGCCGTTGCTACATCTCCAAATGTGTACGGAAGGTTGCTCGAGACCACAGAAAGGGCAAAAAGAGTTTCTGCCTTTGTGACCTTTTCTTGAAGGGACACCGCTGTTGCACTGTGTAGGTCCAGTGTGCTTTGAATCATTGCACTTTTGGTAAGGGCACCTTCTGCATTGCGGTTTCTCTTCGCTTGTGCGATGTGCTTCTGAGAGCTTGCGTGACGGTATATCGCTGCAGTGCCATGTTGCCCACAATGCACAGTAGTGCAGCAAAGCGTGCAAAAGGCATCGCTGTCCTTAGAAGTTGGCTGACACCAGAGTGATATCAGATCTCCATTGGCATCCTTTCTCGTGAACACATCAGTGTTCAGCTTGGTGCACCGCTCTAGACAAAAGAAAAAAGCCAGACGTTAAAAACTGTCTTCAAACAAAACCGGCAACAACTCTCAGTTTGCTCACCACAAAACAGGGACTCAAGTAGGGGCAGTGTCCTCTATTATTGTTCCTATTTGTGTTATCAAATAGAAGCTGGCACCTTGATATTTCCTCTTACTCGGGACTGAAACCTGCTTTTTGCCATTTCCTTTAAATGTAGCGACTTTTTGGCTATTATTTATATAATAATCAACACAATGTTCCTAACGGTGGCTGCTTTTTAAAATTTTTTGGTAAAGTAGTTTCGAGCTAAAACAATTGCATGCTGTGCTCTGCCCCGCTGGCTCCGGCAAGGCCCGACACGAACGCTGCCGCCGCCGTTCGACCGTAAATCAAGCACCGCGAACGTGTTCTGCCCGCGCGACACTCGCCGAGCGCGCATGGTCTCAGGAGCATCGATAGGCCCCAACGCGAGGATGGGCGCCATACAATATGACGCCGTTTTCGCAGCAAGCTGCCGCCGCTGCGTCGACCGAGGCAGGCAAAGGCACGCAGCTAATGAAGGAGGCGATTTCACGACGCCTCATTGCGTAGGAGACACAAAAGCGGGCACGGCATCCCATCGAGACGCCCGCTTTTGCTGCCGAGTCGGGCCTCGTTGGCACGCGAACGAGTACGGCGGCTGTGTTCTGTGTTACGCTCTGCACGCAATTGTTTTAGTGCCACACCACTTCTTTCATTAAAGCAGTGCGAAAAATTCGATTCAAGTGAACTTCTGATACAAAAGGGGCCGTTATTAACAGCGGAGCTGTCTGTCCGCACAGAACGGGGGATAGTTCGCATGGCCTAGGAAGTGGCCGTGATCCGAATGGCACGGCGTGCTATTAAAAATAAGTCTGTCAATGCTTGCCTGCAACAGCTTCGCGATGCATGCCTTCGTGCAAGAGTGCAAGTTTTTCTACAATTTTGTTTTTTAAAAAATCGTGCAGGTCTCGAACAATTAGACTTCAATCACCACAGTAACTGCGTACTCCCGCAATAACAAAAAAAAAAACTACAGACGCGAAGGGATTGTTCGTCTTACTTGTAGCAGCTGAAAATTCCAGAAGCCATGCCTCAAGTTATATCACTACATAACTGTTCAAAGATCTTACTTTTATTCATGCTGATGACAGCCTTCCGGAAAAGCATGAGGTAGCCATGAATGCACTGCACACCGAACTGCCGTGGCCGCCGTAGCTATGGATGCGGCTGCGTCTAGTGCGGGGCCAGCGCTCAGTGTTGCCGGGTCGACGACAACACTCGGCTAAATGTGGCATTGAATGCTATAAATAGACGATATTCGCGCAAATTGCCATTTCTGCGCAGCTTGGCACAGCAGGGCGAATTGGCGCACAATGGCACAATTGGCGCAGCAGTTCCACCCCTGTACAGTAAAAGGCACGACAGAAAGACTAAAAACATTTGAACAAGTCTATTCTCTCTTCACACCGTTTCTGCAATATTAACTCATGCCACTTTGTTTATAAGAGGTTGAGAGAGAAACCCACCATACCCAATATTCAATACTACTTTTGCTCTACTCCTCTCTAAGCCTCCCAGCTATTTTTATCGAGACATTGCTCAGTGAAGGCGTGTACTGAGTAAATTTATCTTCGTTTTGCAGCACAGCCGTCACTCAAGGCACCTACGTTATGAGGGTGCATGCTTAACTCTTACGAAACAGACTTTAATTTCCCCAGTATTGAGCATATGATATGGTATCACAGAACTGCTGTCCCTTCACTCCGGCCACCAGAACACCAAGACCTTCTTAAGTAGAAAGAACATGAAATAGCCAAAATTTTTGTTTGACAGCCTTTTCAGTTCAAACAGCATAGCTACAAAGTAATGTATTTACGAGGCTGCTAATATGACATTTACACAGCATTACAAGAATCTCAAGATCTAAGAAAAAGACGCCCAATTTTTAGAAGAGGTTGCAAATCCCTAGATTTAGGTATAAATATCTGCGGTTGACAGTACTGCTGCATCAACGCCAATCGCAGGAGAGATTGAACCGAGGCAATGTACATCTGCATGCATTTATTGCCTAGACTGCAAGGACGAACCATGCTTTTATCACCATAAAAATCTGGCCGGAAGTAATGGTATCATACTACTTGTAGTTAGACCTATTTCGGTAAATTCAAAATACCAACTTGAAGCCAACCTACAATTGAAAGCAAAACTAGTTTCATTTTTATGGTTGACTTGTTGCAGCCGAAACAAACGAGATTTCAGGCATGCTAGCTGTAGCAAAGCTATGATATTGTGTTACATTGCTAGAACATTACAACATGTTTTCTCGTTTACAACCTGCCCCCTCAGCAAATATTCATAGAAAATTGTCTCAAAGTGATTCCCGGTAGTGACCAAAAGTTCACACAGAACTAGGTGAAGATGACAGATGCAGCCCTTACTGAAGTTTCATTGCAAACAAGCTGCAGCACACAATATGACATTTACCAGCGTGCGTCGCTACATTGACCATACACGAAGATGTATAAATATTCGGTCAAGGGCACCGGCTCGCTAGCTCAGTGGAAAGGTAGAAAACTTGGCTGACCATACAGGTTCCATCTAATTCTTGAAAAGCACCCAGTTACTCAGCAGCAGGCACGTGAGAATAGTGAAACTTTCCACATTCAGCAACAAGGTGTTTTTGATGTGGCGTGCGTTCGGAGACAGCTTACTGAGAAGGTGCACAAGATATAATTATTGCTGTTGTGTGACTTGCTTGAGATATATGGTGACACTTCTCTGCGCATTTCCGCTGTCTACACCTTGCTTTTGATTTGCAATAAACTAAACATTTGTTGATATTCTGCGCCGTAGGCGAGGGCACAGCAGAAGGAAAAGGGGAGGGGGTCGCTAGCCATATAAAAGGTGAGGGGGTGGAGGGTGGTCAAGGTCTGCCCTCCCCCCCCCCCCATCTAGAGGCACAGCGTTAGATGCCTATGTTCAAGGCCGTGCCTGTAGCTCTGACTTTATCCTCTTTGAAGGGCTGTTTCATTCTGATTCAATACCCCCGCCGCAGTGGTCTAATGGCTAAGGCACTCTGCTGCTGACCCGCAGGTCGCGGGATCTAATGCCAGCTGCAGCGGCTGCATTTTTGATGGAGGCGAAGAAGTGGTCGAAATTTTCGGAGCCCTCCACTACGGCGTCTCTCATAATCATGTTGTAATTTATCATAACAATGGGGAACCGGCACGTGAGGGGTAGAGCAAGACAGAGAACGAGGAAGACGAAGTGTTTTAAGAACAGTGAGGCTGGTGGCAATGGCTACCAGATCAAAGCAGTGTTAAAGTGTATTTCGCTTCAGTGTGTTTATTGACAGTTAAATTTGGTGGCAGCGGTGACAACGTTAACCCCTGTTTACGAGAAGTGTGGCTGCAGCGATGACAGCAACAGTCGGCACACCACAGATGCACTCTACGGAAGATGACATGTCGTCGAGGGCCCTGGAACCTCTTGTCCCGACTACGCAGGAAAGCTTGGCACAGACCATGGGAGCCCCACTGTCATCACACATCCCGTCATCACTACCCCATCAGCCTCTTCTGTCAGTTTCATGTCCAGGATACGCCAAAACACTTTCAACAGCCAAGCGCTGGTGCCAGTCTATCTATACCTGACTGCCTCCAAGCCCTTATTTTACAAGGTGAGGCCGACAGACGAGCCCTCATGCAAGATTTCGAAACTCGCTTCGCTACCCGCTTGCTCTCTCTTAAGGCCACCCTCGCCCGACGTGGCCCAACGGCGAACGTCGTCGCTGACCTAGCTGCGCGGCTCTCTGTCATTGAGGAGAAGTCTGGTCTTCAGCAACGTGTGTCTACCACGGTCGAACGAAATGTTCTTCTGTCAGCTCAGCCACGGTTTTTCGGAGCTCAACTTCCACCGCCTATATTCGATGGCACCACATCGTGGGCAGTATTTTTGGCACAGTTCGAGTCCGTTGCTGCCCTAAACGGCTTGACAGTTCAAAATGAACCTCAGGCGCTTGTTGTGCAGCTTCGTGGTGCTGCGGTTGAATACCTCTAGTATAACCCGCAAGTCATCGGCTCGAATTATGAAGCTCTGGTCTCGGCACTGGAAACCAGATTTGGCGACAGTCATCTGCTTCAGCTCTACTCTACACAACTGAAACACGTCCGGCAAGCTCATCACGACCTTCAAGAGCTCGCTGCTCACGTCGACAGCTTGTCCAGGAAGGCCTTGTCAGGTAGCCCCACTGCAACCATGGACCTTATCGCTGCTAATGCCTTTGTTGATGCCATTAATAATAAAAGTGTCCAGCACTTCGTCCGCCTCGCTCGTCCGATTGACGTACTACGATCAGCTTTAGCTGTCGCTCTTGAGGCAGAGATACACGAACGCTGGCAAGCAGCTGAGGATGCATACCGTCGGCCACCCTATACGGACGCACCATCCCGGACACGGCTTTTGGCTCCTACTCGGCTCCACAATTCTACAGCGGTAATCCGGTGTTACGAATGCCACGATGATGGGCATTTTCCTCGAAACTGCCCTCGGGTGATCGAGTCACTGAGAAACTCGGCTTCTCCTATGCAATCTTTCTCGGGAAACTACAATGAGAGCCATCGAGGGCAGGACCCTGCATAATGGCTGAAGCCACTTTTCTTTCACTTGGCCCCTTCACCGAGAGGCCAACTCTGCCTGTGAAGCTTGGAGATCCGCTGCAGCACGTTGAAGCGCTAGTGGACACAGGAGCTGCATTCAGTTTTTAGCGATGAGTTTCTTGTCTTAGAAGATTTTTGGTGAGCCGTGAGCAGGCCGGTCGACCCCATCTCGTCCTACCTGACGGAGCCGCTCTACCTACTCTCGGCGAAGTCTGCCTGAATGTGTGTTCGCTTGGAAAGACAGTGAGACAGAGGTTCCTTGTTGTCCCAAACCTGTGTGTGCCAGTGATCTTAGGCTGTGATTGGTGTGCAGTTTGGCATTAGTTTGTAATTTAACGGCACTGATTGCACCATTGAACTGACATCTACCGCTTTGACACCAATTTGAGCAAGTATTCAAACCTCTAGCAAAGCTTGCTCTAGGCAGTCGTATTTCCCGTTGAGTCGTGTCATTTACAGAACATTTTACAAAGCGCACTCCGTGCTCGTTGACAAATGCCGCATGATGAAAAGTCTGATTATTAAATTTTTTTCGAAAGTCAGCATTCTAACAATGGGACGAATACAGCCGAGGGTACAAACAGAAGTGAACACCCTGAAATTGAAAAACCATCCCTGCTTTTCAATCCTGTAATATCGGTGACCTCAGTTACCGTCCCCTTGTCGTCTGATGCATGGGTTCCTTTTTACAGCCCGACAAGTCCTTTGGTGACAAGGACATTCTTGTAAAAAGCACCGTTTGTTCCCGGCCTGAAGGCGAATGCGCAATGTCGCGGGCCCTCCATCGCTGTTCCTGCGAAACTTTGCAGTGCTTCTCTTCAACCTGTCCTTTACGCAAGGTGTCCTTTGCGCAAGCTGTTTCTTTATGCAAGCTGCAGAAAAGAGTCGATCACTACTGATAATTGTGATTTTTGGTCGGAATTGATCGCGATCAACGACCACTGTGTGATACGGGTAATAATTAGGATCAGACCCGATACCAATGAGGCTTCCAGAATACGATTGGTCTGACAGTTGCGCTAAATTTTATCTGGATCAGCTGGGCCGTGTAGCAACGACCTATAAAAAGCAAAATGACGCAGTGTCCGTGCTTGCACTCTTTCTACGCTCAGCTGTGTGAAAGAATGACTCTGACATCCTTTTAGCAGACGATGTCCTACGCTTTGCATAGGTCCTCGACATAGACCTTAATGAATATGTTGACCTGCTTGATGAGGAAAGCATTCCTGATTTGACCATCATCCGAACTTTAACAGCAAGCCAACTGTTTACCACACGCAAGGTAAACTGTCGCATATTGTCATTCTGAAATACTTTAAATGAA
The DNA here is from genome assembly GCA_013436015.1 of Rhipicephalus annulatus. Taxonomy (NCBI): domain Eukaryota; kingdom Metazoa; phylum Arthropoda; class Arachnida; order Ixodida; family Ixodidae; genus Rhipicephalus; species Rhipicephalus annulatus. The sequence goes on from WOVY01016121.1 coordinate 51,368, forward strand.
AAGTTTCGAATAGCATGTCTCTATTGCTTCAAAGTTAAACTAACACTATATATAAACTGCACAGATTAAAAAACCGAGGACAGGACCCTGAGCGAAAACTACCAACTACATGCAAACAAGTATCCATATATGCTCAGATAAAGTATTTAAAAAAGGGCTCTGAGGGTCAACATGAAAAGAGGACATTATCACTGAAGTAGGATGAGGTAAATGTTAGCAAGTTAATTACTCAGGCATCATAAGCATGAAAGGAGATGTGTTTAGATGCATAAGACAAAATACACAATATTGTGTTCTACTATTTTCCCAACAGTTATTTTATAATTGGAGCTGTCAACAACACACACTTTCACAAAAAAGCTTCATGAACAATTTTTGCAATGTGTGGCCAAATGACAAGCCTTCACCAGCTGGTAACAGGTGTAATGCTGCTCTATTAGTCATGTCGTCCCTCCTGACCCAGGTACAGGGTTCAAGCTCATCAACATAACAAATATTGAAGGGTGTTGAAGAACTTTCAAGGCAATAATTGTAAATTTTCAAGGACTGTAACTTCGGTCAGAAACGTGATCCACATGTTTCACGGTAGGATGGCGGCTTCAAATAACTAGAATTTATTGTAAAAGGGAATGGTGGCTGGAGCACACACCGAAAATGTGGCTGCTACAACACTTTCTAAAAATACAGAATAAGAATAGAAAAGCAGAAACTCGAACACAAATGCACTGGATACGAGGCATATAATCAAGCGTTCAGTCTAGCTGAACTGCAAATGTCTCTAAACTCCTGCAGTACTTCTGCCCCAGGTTCTGACCGTGTCGTTTATGAAATGTTAAAAAACCTACTGATCGAAACACGAAAAACCTTACTTTGTTTGTACAATGCTATCTGGTTTTCTGGCACTATCCCTAACTCCTGGAAAGAGGCTATTATAATTCCCCTTTTGAAAGAGGGCAAGGACCCTTCTTTACCTTCGAGTTATACGCCTATTACACTCACAAGCTGCTTGTGCATAATCTTCGAAAAATTGATAAACTGCAGACTTGTACATTTCCTTGAAACAAACAATTTGCTCGACCCATTTCAGTGTGGGTTTCGAGAAAGTAGATCCACAACAGACCACCTTGTTCGTATCGAGGCACAGATCAGGGACGCCTTCATCCATAAACAATATTTTCTGTCTGTATTCCTCGATATCGAAAAGGCTTATGATACAACATGGCATTTCGGAATTCTAAGAGAGCTGTCCCACCTTGGCGTGCGCGGAAGAATGTTTCACATAATCGAAAGTTACCTGTCAAACCAGACATTCCGTGTCCGAGTGGGCACGGTTCTTTCCCAAACATTCGTCCAGGAAACAGGCGTGCCACAAGGTGGTGTACTTAGCTGCTCACTTTTTCTCATCAAGATGAATTCCTTGCACTTGTCCATCCCTCGCAATATGTTTTATTGTACATATGTCGACGACGTCCAGCTTGGCTTTAGATCTTGCAATCTAGTAATGTGTGAGCGACAGGTTCAGTTAGGTTTAAACAAGGTCTCCAAATGGGCAGAGGAAAACAGATTCCGACTGAACCCACAAAAGAGCATGTGTGTCTTGTTCTCCCGAAAGAGAGGCATGCACTCAGAACCCGACATTGAATTGAACGGTCAACGTCTGTCTGTCAATGCGGAGCATAAATTCTTAGGATTAATCTTGGACAACAAGTTGACCTTCGTACCGCATATCAAGTATCTAAAAACAATGTTTAAAAGACATGAATGTCTTAAAAGTGTTGTCACGTACTACAAGGGGTAGTGACAGGCAATGTCTCATGAATCTGTATCGAAGCCTGATTCGCACCCGCTTAGATTATGGGGCCATTGTTTATCAGTCTGCAACACAAAGTGCTTTGAAGATGCTGAACCCCGTGCATCATTTGGGCATCCGCCTTTCTACGGGTGCTTTTCGCTCCAGCCCCGTAGAAAGCCTTTATGTTGAGTCAAATGAGTGGTGGCTTCATCTGCAGAGAACTTACATGTCCTTTGTTTATTTCCTTAAGGTGAAAGCAGACAAGAATCACCCCTCATACTCTACTATTAATGATTTGTCAAGCTCCATTCTGTATCAAAACAGGCCTTCGATCAGGCAGCCCTTCTCAGTTCGCGTGAAAAGTCTAGCTGAGGAAACTGGCGTCTCACTTGAACACAGTTTAATGGCTCCTGTAGCATATCTGCCACCGTGGCAATGGCAGACTATAGACTGTGATGTGTCCTTTCTTGAAGTGACAAAACATGCGCCTATAGCCCATATCCGAACATACTTCCTGGAACTTCAACACAAATACACACGTCTTGAGTTCTTTACAGATGCCTCCAAGTCCAACTCCTCTGTGTCCTACGCTGTTGTAGGCCCATTCTTTTCGGATGCTGGCCCTCTACGTCCAGGCACAAGTATCTTCACAGCGGAAGCTTACGCGATACTTGTGGCAGCTAAACACATCAAACAATTATACATACAAAAAGCAGTAATTTATACAGACTCCCTCAGTGTGGTAACGGCTCTGCACAGTCTTAAAAAACAAAAAAACCCGGTCCTCATCTCACTTTATTCCATTTTGGGCACACTCTACACACTCAAACAACATGTTGTAGTGTGCTGGGTGCCAGGGCACCGTGAGATTCAAGGCAACGTGAGGGCGGATCAGCTCGCTGCATCCGCCCACAAAAGCACTGCCCCTACACCCATATCAATCCCGGCCCTCGATCTTAAGCCGTCTCTCAAACGAAACCTCAGGGACTACTGGCAGAGCAAGTGGAATACACACACACAGAACAATCTACACATTATTAAGCCACACCTTGGTCATTGGCTGCCCGTATCAAAATCGCGTCATACAGAGGTTATACTAACGAGACTCGGGATAGGACACATACACACGACACACACATATCTTTTGTCTGGTGGCGATCCACCATTGTGTGACAGATGTAGTGAATCATTAACCGTCCTTCACGTGTTAATCCAGTGTAAAGACTTAGAAACTATAAGAAAACAGCATTTTCCATTACCCTGCCGACAACATATACCTTTACACCCTGCAATGTTCGTTGGTAGGGAACCGCTTTTTAGTCATAAATAATTGTTAGCGTTCTCAAAAGAAATTCGTAATTTTCATATCATATACCCGGGCATCCCATAGCACGACCTCTCCAGGGAGGTGTTTGCTGCGGTGGCTACACAGGAAAGCACTTGCCTCACGGCCCTTGGACGCAAGGGTATGAACGAGTGAGGCACTTGTGCTAATGCCATACATATCTACCATCGTCTTTTATTATTACCAACTTTGTTCATCTATTCGCACCACACACACCTTTCACGGCATGGTCATGATTTTATTACTTGTATGTTTTTACCCGCCTTACTGCGAGGAATTTTATGGCCCTTATACAGCCGCTAATCACAATCATTGTCCAAATTCTTTGTCCCATGAACTGGCGCTCTTTGGCCATCAAATGGCCCTCGCACCAAAAAACACCATATATCATCATCATCAATGTTTGTCGGTAGGGAACCGCTTTTTAGTCATAAATCATTGTTAGCGTTTTTAAAAGAAATTCATAGCTTTCATGTCATATACCCGGGCATACCGTAGCACGACCTTTCCAGAGAGGTTTTTGCTGCGGTGGCTACACAAGAAAACACTTGCCTCACGGCCCTTGGATGCAAGGGTATGAAAGAGTGAGGCACTTGTGCTTATGCCATACATATCCACCATCGTTCTTATTATCACCAACTTTTGTTATCTGCTCACACCACACACTTTTCACGGCATGGTCATGATTTTATTTTATCTTCTTACCCGCCTTACCGCGAGGAATTTTATGGCCCTTATACAGCCGCTTATCACAATCATTGTCTATATTTTTAATAAGATGAATTGGCGCTCTTTGGCCGTCAAATGGCCCTTGCGCCACAAAACATCAAACATCATCATCATCATTTGGCCAAACGACTTTTTGCGCAACGAAATATTTGTGACGTAGCAGAAAACCACAAATAAAAACAAAAGAATACAGGAAAAAAGCCATTATCACAACGTTTACTGGACAAAGAAGAATATGCTGTTTCTCACAAAGTATACCTGCTGCAAATTCATGTCATCTGTTCTCTGCCACGCACTTACGTCGACACTGCCTAAATATAGAAAATATATCACCGCACAACTCAAACAGGATGTACGCCTACACTTTCTTTACTGGTACATTCTCTGTGATATAAACTAACAGAACTGGTGGCATATATACACAGTAGTGCAGTTAAATGATATATTTCACGGGAATTTCAAGAGCTTCTTTCTTTGTTTGATACAAACCTAATTAAAACAAACAGATGATGAAGCTAAGTCTGACACAGGGGACAGTATTTGTATAATGGTATTCTACTAATTGAGACATAAATCTCCTCAACGGCTTAACCTTTATCATGGACCTCCTCAGATCCGGAATTAGGAAGCAAGCTTACAAAAACAATAAAACAAATATTATTTTCAGAGGACTAAAGCAAATAAAAGAATAAGTTGGTTCTGTGTCAATGTTATGTATTGCTTTTATTTTATTTTTTTTTGCTCTTTCCACATGTGGATTGTGAGCCCTACAAGTTGTTCCTAGTTTTTTTATTAGTATAATGCAATTTGTTTTCTGCTGGAGTGTTGTGCGTGCATATCTTTTGAAAAATTATATTAATAATTTCTTTTCTTTTTTTCAGTGCTATATGAGTGTGTAATATTGATCTTTGTTTTAGTATTTGATTTTTACATACTCTTTTAAATTTGTGAATGTCTTTTCCTGCTGCGGCTGCTGTATGGGTGGCATGGCCCATTCAGGCAATGTTTGCCTTTAGCCATGTCTCCTTGGGCAATTTTGTAATTCTCTTTAATAAATAACAACGGAATAAATTCTTCAATATAGTGAAGTGGATGAAAGTATAGTAAAGTTGTCTTTTCATAGGAAATTATTGAACTAATCTAAAACAAAATGCATTTAGTGAATCATTTATTCATCTTACCATTTTTACATTTACATCAGAATAGCCACTACACAGTTAAAACAATATGTTCAAAGTCTCCAGTTTTTTCTATAGTGTTATTAGCTGTTGTGTTTCACTTACATCGTTTTTCAAGTAGCCGTGGGTTATGTACGGACGCAGGGAAAAATTTATGTCCATTTCTAGGACCAAGTATGTCATTCATTTATCACCATTTAGCAGGCCATAATTTGACAACTACATTTGGTAGGTGTGCTCCATTTGCAACAATGCTTTGTTGCAATTTCTTCCTGAAGAACACACGCCTCCGTAGCCATCGTAAATTGCTGCAACTTCGTGACATTGGCTTGCCGCTACTATGAGCAGCTTCACTAGCAATTTGATTTGTTTAGGTTGGTCCTGCAATACACTGTATAAAGCTTTATAAATTCGTATTGTTAGTGAAAAGAATAAATTTGAACCCACTGTACTGTTATTTCTGCTTCAGCGCCGGCGCAGCCAGGACGTGAACATGTATCGCCAGCTATTCAATTTATCGCTGCTATTGTAAAGCAGAATTGAGCTCCAGTTATCTGCAATGCTTTATGCAGATACTCATTTTCTTCTCACTCATGAGCTCGAACAACACATGGCTACTACAGGCAACAGTGTTTGTTTACATTGTTAAGGGCACTTCAGTAAGCCATGCTTGTTCTCTGCTTTTTTGTACCAGTTATGTTGGCATCAGTAGAATCTCATGCGTGGACTCAACCCCTTCGTGCTTACAGGGCTGTTACGGAAACTAAAAAAAATCGGCAGTGGTTATCTCTCTCCCATCAGAGTGACAATACAAAGTGATACAATCACATGTAGTGTGAACTTCAAAAAATGTGTGGGAATCAAGTGGAGTGGAGGGATTGTACTCACCTGCTCAAATTCCCCTTCTCCGCTAGGGGAATGGCAAGTTGTAATCGCAACACTACAAAATGCACTCGTTCTGCAACTGATTCAATTGGTTTCTACAGACATGTGCCACATCATTTTATTTGTCACGCTTAGATTGTGTACTATGCACAAGGGCCAGTCATGGCATACTTCGGCAATGTCTGGTCCCTCTGCGATAAAACTCGCTGATCAGTCAGGCAGTCGCAGTTTACATAATTAAGTGATTGATTGCTTATTCTGTCCCAAGAATTTTGACGTACTGTTATAAATACAGTACAGTACCTACACAAAGGGGACACAACTTTCTTGTTAATCGCTGCAGCTAGTTGTAGAAAAGTGAGAATGTAATCTGTGCATTTAACACAGCAATTATAAATAGCTACAATCACAGACCTCATTTCGGCTATATGTATCATTGGCGAACTTTTCCTGAATTGGTAGCGTACTCTTTCAGGCAATGGCTACAGCAATTTCAAGGAAGCTGCTGAGCAAAGTTTCACCATTACAGCAAAGAAAGAATCTTAGCTAAAGAAGACAATGTTTGTAAAAGTGCTGCAGCATCAAGCATCCATGAAATGGAATTAAAAAACTTTATTCCTTTGGAATGAAAAAAACTTTATTTTTAAGCATTTATTATTGTATTTTTCTGTACTCCACACCATAAAGCTGGTTAAGCATGAATACAGTACAAGATTGATTGTTAGGATACTTTCATAAGAGTCCAAGAGAGCAAAATTTAGCTGTGTTCTTATAGGTGTGCATGAATCTGCATTTAACACGAAGCCATGAACACTTTAAAGATGTTCCCATAATAGTGAGGTTACATTCCTTCTTGACTTTCCTCTTTTCTTCCTGACACTCCATTGATTGGCTTGTCTTCCCTCCTGACAGAGTGCTCCTGCTCACTGTGCGAAGAAGAAAAGCAGGGAACGCGTGTTCACTCCAAGTGATGCATGCATAAAATTGGGCTTTCATCACGCGTTTTATTATTCAGTTGCTAGTGGAGCCTGTGTGGTTCCTTTGTGCTCCTTTAAGAGGCATGCCCTGAAATTTAAGTCGTTATAAGCCGCAGGTCCTACCACTAATGTAATCAAGACATGGTTGCATCAGTGGTAGTGAGAAAGCATTGCTGCCAGTGGTCCAGAGATGTGTTAGACCTCAAGGTCAGAGCCCAGAGACTCTGCAGTGACGTAGCATTGTCATGTAGTATAAATGTCACTTTAGTGCTTGAAGAAGAGGCCTTGCTTTCTGAATAATTTTTCTGCAATGGAAACTTGAGCAGATTAAAACCAGCATCTTCTCAGGAGCACTCTAATTATGTGAACTCGCACTGTCATCCCAAGTTCATTGTTCGTGAATGCATCCTTATACATACAAAGCATGCAAATGCAGCTATGATTATTATAAAAGCAATATTTTTGATAATGAAAGCACAACAAATGTATTTGGAATTAATGTGCAGACCATTTGCACCTATAGAATCTTCCAAAAAATTAAAATGACCATTGTATTTCCTGTAAAATTAGGCATTTTCCCCACCATTGCCTATAGTATCACAAGATTTCTCACTTTCTAAAAGCCTGTATCATGATATTTTCAGCTGTGATGACAACAGCAGCATGTTCACACTCCCAGGTTTGAGTTTTTAAAATGCTAGTTTGAACATTAGCAGCAGCACTACTTCTCTTGTGACAGCGAGGATTGTTGATTTCTTCTTTGAAGAAATGATAAAGCACACAATGTAAGATAACATTAGACAGTCTATGAGCTTAAGCTAGTCATCTTCTACATCCGGTTTTTTCAAACCTGAAAACATTTTGCAGCTACCCATCGCGGCGCTTCTACCACGTTGTTGGACTTAAGCTAGTCGCACTGTACCCTCAACTGGAATACACATGCGGCAGTGGCCCTGTAAGTATAGTTGCATCATTGTTACTCTTACGTTGTTATGTGCTACAGCACATCCTTTACCTAAAAACATGCATTTGCATAATAATTGCTAAAATCTTCTACAATGCATGTAGCCTTAAAGCCAATAGGGTTGTAACTGTTGGCACCAGTCCGCAAGGTACATATGTGGCATCGACTTGTGTAAAGCATGCACATTTAAAGAAGCACTGACATCAAATCTACTGATTTCAATTTTTTTGCGTCAACGAGTAGCTATTGACTCCCTAGTAGCAAATTGCGACCTGAAGCGTAACTGAGGGATGAATAACTATCTTTTTTCTTTATTTATATCACTGGTATCTTGTACGATTTAAAATTAAAACAGTCTGAAATCCTGTCATTTTCAGCGTTGGCACCTGTGGTGCTACGTGCGGTCGCCTCCAGATTGCGTTAGAGCTGACCACTTCTCCACAGCAAAAAGTGATGTCAGGCTCAGATGCCCCAAAAAATTTCGTCTGCTTGGCACACACGTTCAGTCATACCTGGTCACCTGCTTTGCAGTCGTCGCCGTACAAAGTGTCGACGTGGGCTAAATGCGATAGGCTGAAGCTTGGAATCTCTGCGATAATAATGTAGTTATTATATATGGTAGCCTGCCGAGTTTGCAACTTCACGGTCCTCGTTAACTCCATCTTGCAATGTCAAACATTTTATGTGCTTTTTGGAAGTACGAAGATTTTATAAACTTAAAAGTTTACTAAGTGAATAAGCCTATCACAATAAACCAGACTAATAATTACGTAGTAAATTGAACACAGGTGTTATGAACCCCCTTGAACTAAAGTTGTGATAAACATTCATGAATATACCAATTTATCGCTGCTAGTTCACTCAGAAATGTTCAACATTCAATAACTTTAGACATGTTTAGACAGCTTAGACATCCATTCTTATTTAGTACACTCAAGTCCAATTCCAGAGTGAGATTTGCTGAGTTACATTGAAAGTCTCATAGACTTCAAAAAAATTCAGGACCAGCTACAAGCGATCTGACAAGCTGAAGATTCCACTAGCGCCGAAGGACTCATAGTTGCTGTTTAATAGCTTCATTTACTCTGCAGTATCGATTGAAGTTGTTTTGCTTCCTCTCTTTGCAGAAAGGAAGCATGAAATTCTGTGTATTATAAAACCATATTTTACTTTAAAGACATCTGCACAATTCAAAGCAACCCATGAATATACATAGACTTAACAAGGTTCACTAAAATCAATTCAGCAATGAAAAAACTTGGAGCTGCAGCAAAAAAAATGACAGAATTTGTTGTTGTGAAAATTTTATGCATAGCATTCCTGGGTCTTGCATCTCAGAAATAATTTTAAAAATGTGCGGCTCAAGCTGCAAGTGGATCGAGTGATGGATGCCAGAGAAAAGTATGGAGCAGGGTCAAAAAGAATAGCTGTGAAGGGCATCGTGCTGGCAGAAAACCGAGTCAATTATATTTTTTTTGGTCAGTACTTCTAAACTTCCAGTCTGCCTATTTAGAATAGTTACCATTTTATTTGAAAATGCAGATGCAAAGCTGAGAACCACAGGTGAAGATCAAACAAGCCTTGCGCAGAATGAAGTATGCCTTACATCAGAATGGACAAAGCCAGAAAATGCAGAGCAAGTACGTTGCGGTCTGGATCTTACAAACTTACAAAGGATGAAAAGCTTGTGCCAAATGAAGACAGTTGATGCACTTGAGAGATACCCGTACTTGCAGGAAAGCAAATGGGTAAGTCACTTATGGCATCACTGACCACACACAAGAGAAGAAGGGGGGACAAACCGCAGCACTGCAGTTTGTCTCCCCTTGTTCTTTAGTGTTCGTGTAGTGGTGCGCTGTGTCAAAATATGTTCATGTACTGTCACCCACTGGCCCGGCTTTCAGTCCTTCTCCAGTCTTGCGTTTGTTCTCAGTCGCAGTCTCTGCTACTCATTGGGCTTCTGATATCAGCCTAGAGTGTAGACCTGTTGGTGCAAGTTTTTGCACACTAGCCTTATGTTGGTTGATGTCACTGACTTCTGAAATGGCATATGACTGGTGAAGGGCTTTGGTTGATGTCACTGACTTCTGAAATGGCATATGACTGGTGAAGGGCTGGTGAGTGGTACTTGGAGCTTTGAAGTACTGCTGTGTGCCATTGTTGATTGCGCACTGCATGACTGCGTTCTACATTTTATGCTTGAATTTTACAAAACGGAGATTTATGAACTTCCAATCAACATGACAAATACTGTTATTCACATTAATAGCTCACATGACTTCAGGTTTTGCAGGTCGTACCATGGGTGAATGCAAAGCATCATCACAAAGTGTGCTAACTGCTGATGAAGCATTTGGTAGCAATAATTAAACAGCATTTATTACTTACCTGTTCAAATACATCACTTCTAGTGATAACATCACACTGAATTGAGCACTAGATAATATTGTCATGTCTCTTGATGGGTCTGGACCTTATCGCTGTGATCTGTTATTTATTTCCAGTTTCCATTGCTTAGGCATAATTTTAATGTGCTAAGAAAATATGGAAAAAGCAAGGGCTGGCTTATGTTAGTGAGAAAATCATTTTGGAAAAAAGTGTCTGGTCTTTTTTTTCTTTCAAGAAATTATAGAAGTGTTCAGAGAACTGTAAACACTTGGCTTAATTTCCTTATGATGCATTCAGCTTTGAAAATGAGTAAAGTTCGCTCTTTAGGCCATATCTTTGTTTGCCTCTTCTTTTAGTTAACTGCAAATCACGTGCGAAAAATAATATTAACACTTGCTAAGATTAATGCCCCTTCTGGTGTGAATTTTGGTGCACTGTCAACAAATGTCACAAATTCAGATAGCACAATCACAATGCACTCAATATTACATTCCAAGGAAGAAAATGATGTGTTCTTTCGTGTGAGCTTCAGCAAGCCATTACAATTTCTATGAAATTAAATACTTTATCATTCTGCTGTAAGTTATATTTAGTTTTGATATAAAAATAATGAAATCATAAGCTCCTGATTTGTGTGCAATTAGTTTTTCATTGCATTAATTTCGGGAGAAGAAAAGCATCACTTGACGTTAGTTTTAGAACACGATTTGAACGACCCATCAAAAATAACAGTTCCTTCACTAGAGCGATCAGCTACGGTTGTACACAGCAGACTGAGGTCAAGTCAGGACATACTGACTAGGGAGAAGGTTCAGTTCATCTAATGAACTATGTATTTTAGTCTATTCTGGCCTCAAGTTTACACAGCTAGCAAAAATAAATTGCAGACACAAATGCCCCCACTGATGCTAAAAGGTTATATTTGCTTCTATTAGAAAAACGTTTCCATTTGAAAACATTAGGTTAACATTAAACATTAGAAAAACATTAAACCTTGACAAAATGCTTGAACATGGGCCATGGACTTATAACCTGTGATATAGGGGGAACTTTGTGCGGTGGAAAGATAAGGGGATGACGTCCTTGGTCTTCAGTGCAGGCAAGTCGAGTATGTGTTATTTGGTTCTCGGTATCCCATTGCTGAAAATTTCAAGGGTGGGCCATTTGTCCAGTGTCCCATTCCTTGTGGGCACCACCGCATTAACTATGAAACACCCATCTCGCAGACCAAATCATTCATATTTTTAATTGACAATACGCACAATTATTAATGCCGAAACCAGATCAATATTGCTGGATGCTGCTGATGCGGTTGTATGTTAACCGTTTTGAATGACACACAGCAAGTCGACAGAAGAAAGACAGACAGACCAAAATTTTTGCGTTGGAAGCTTTGCAAGAATGACTGTCGTCTTTAAAACTTCAGGTTGTCAAAGTCTTTAGTCTAGAGCTCTCGAAGTGGTTACTGTGCACCTTGTGATAATATCTTGATTTTGCTACACAAGGCCACGGGAATAATTTTCATTAAATTAAATGTTCAGTTGCTTTTTTTTTTTTAATGCCTCGCAGGGGCGCCTGCGCAAGCAGGCATTTGGTGTGTAGCGACACCACGGACCCGAGCTAACGGGGGAGTTTCTACTCCCTCCCACGCCTAGCCGTGCGTGGCTTTGCCGTGTCCGGGGAAAAGGGGATCCTGGGGGTTGAGCCGACGCTGGGTAATTGGACCTTTAAGGCCCCCCGGCAGAGGCAACACACCCCTTTGGCCCCGGCTTCACGTAGACGGCACCCCTGGGCTGACCCACCCAGGGGAAATGGGCAGTCGCCTTTTCCTATTTCTCTCTGCCTACATCTTTGTCTGTATCTCTCACTATCTATTTGTCCTGTCTTCTACTCTCTTCTGTTTACTTCCAAATTTCCTGGAGGCAAAAGTTAACCTTGTGCAGTTACCCAACCTTGGGTAGTTATATCTGGTTATAGCGGCGATGTATGACTGGCGCCTTCAAGTGTTCTACCTTGTAGCGTCCCCCTGTTGGGCTCGGTAGTGGGTGGTCACCATCGCCGCCGAACATGAAGTCCACCACATGGCAAAATCTTTCCCCCCCCTCAATGATGGGTCCCTGAAAAGGAACCGCACCGATGAAAGCTCCAAACGAACCGGAAGCGATTGTGAGCACTTTCCGCGCTTTTTAGTCATACACTCTTTGGCAGATAACGTCTCAGTTGCAGGACTGTCGGTTTTCCTGATAGCTAAAATCCTTGTTAACTTAATAGGCAAAAAGTACGAGGCAAAGAAACTGTCATCCGGTGATCTTCTTGTTGAAGTAAGCCAGAAACAGCGTGCAAACACTCTCCTTAAACAGAAGCAGTTCGCCCACCTGGACGTGTCTATCACCCCCCATCGCAGCCTTAACACTGTTCAAGGCGTCATTTCACAACGTGATCTGATGCGAGAAACTGAAGCTGACCTCCTTGAAGGCTTTCGAGAGCAAGGCGTAGTCGCCATCCGCCGGATAACCATCAGGCGAAACAATGAAGAAGTGGTGACGCCTCATATAGTACTAACATTCAACCGCCCCACTGTGCCAGAATCCGTGAAAGCTGCGTTCCTTCACTGCAAAGTCCGCCCCTACATACCCAACCCTAGAAGGTGCTACAAATGCCAGAAATATGGACATGGGTCGAATACCTGTCGCGGAAAACAAACATGTGCAAAATGTGGTGATCATGAGCACCCAACAGGGAGCTGTACTTCCACGCAAACAGAGTGTCCTAACTGTCACGGGCCGCACGCAGCGTACTCGCGGACATGCGAAATTTTCAAAAAGGAAAAGGAAATCATACAGATTAAAGTAATGGAAAACATCACATTCTCTGAAGCCCGGAAGAAGGTGTCACTCTTCTCCAGAAGAACGTACGCTGACGCAGCGCGCCGGGGGGCCGGGCGGCATCTAGTGACGGTGGGCACGCAATACAGCTTTGCTGATGCGTGTACATCTCTGCCCCCCACCCAGCAGCCACAGGCTGCACCAACCTTTCACGTCCCGGAGGTCGAACTTCATCAGACCCCACGGACCACACAGAGAACTGAGACACCTGTCTCTTCTGACAAACCTCCATTAGCTTCTGAGGGTCCACCGGAGGCAATGGAAGTGACACCAGGATCCTCAGCGTCTAAGATGCTGACGGAATCCCCCCAAGTGAGGCGGGGCTCCATAGATCGCCTCAGAGGGAAAAGACACCCGCCAGTTAAGCCTCCTAATAAAGGCAGCGAAGTGTGAATAAGTCACGCTCTTTTTCTCATTCATAAAAATGGCTGCCGAAAGTATTATCCAATGGAATTTCCGAGGCTTACTTAAGAACTTAGACGACATCTATGAAATATTTGCATAACACCAACCAAACATACTTTGCTTATAGGAAACACACCTAAAACCTACACACACTAGCCTTTTGAAAAGATATGTGGTATACCGAAAGGACAGAAAGGGCACTTTCCATTCATCTGGTGGTGTCGCTATCGTGGTGCAGAAAGCAGTCCCGTCTCAAAGCCTCACTCTGGTTACTGACTTAGAAGCAGTGGCAATACGAACCCTAATTTTTGGACGAGTAACAACCGTGTGTTCACTATACATCCCTCCAGACTACCAACTCTCTAGTAAAGAATTTGAAATGCTCATCGACCAGCTTCCGCATCCATTTCTGTTGGTCGGAGATTTTAACGTGCACCGCCCTTTATGGGGATGTAGAAGAACGGATTCTCGAGGCTCCTTAATTGAAAACTTCCTGTTGTCCTCCGGCTCCTGTATATTTAATAAAAAAGAGCCAACATACTTTAACGCAACGCACAACTCATACACAGCAATAGATCTTGCTATCGGATCTCCTTCACTCTTGGCAACCACTGAATGGGCTGTAATTCATAACCTCTATGGAAGTGATCATTTTCCTGTTTGCCTAAAATACGAAGGAAATACGAGTACAATGACTGCGAATGTAACCAGGTTTCGAGAACAGGGTGCGAACTGGACGAAATTCCGAAAACTCTCAAAATTATCGCGCTCATCAATTGAAACCCTAGGCATCGATGAATCTGAAGCGTTGGTCACACTACACATTATACAGGCTGCAGAGCAATCCATCCCACATACATCTAACAATACACGGAACAAAAGACGACCTTGGTGGAACTCTGAGTGCAAAAATGCTCGTGACAATCAAAACAAAGCATGGTCGAAATTCCGCAGGTATCCTACAGTCGAAAACTTGGTGAATTTTAAGCATGCAAAAGCAAACGGTAGACGTGTCCGACGAGAGTCTAAACAACAGAGCTGGCAATCCTTCCTCTCATCCGTGAACTCTTACACTGACACACATAAGGTGTATAACAGAGTAAGAGCACTCCAAGGGCACAGCACTCATTCGATGCCCCTTGTTAGTGGTACTGCTGGTGATACCCTTGAACACCAGGCAGATGCCTTAGGCCAACACTTCAAGTATATTTTCAGCTCAGCACATTATACAGACTCCTTTAGGCGATACAAACTTGCCGAGGAACGTAAACCTATTCGTGATGACAGGCCATCGGCGAGAGGGTACAATGTCCCCTTTACTATAGGTGAACTAAAGGCAGCACTGGCAAAGTGCGGCAGCTCAGCAGCAGGCTCGGACAGGATTACTTACGGCATGCTGAAACACCTACACGAAGAAACGCTTGACGTCATCCTCATTCTTTTCAACAGTGTATGGTCCTCTGGGCGTCTGCCCATGACCTGGAAAAAGGCAGTTATCATACCCATCCTTAAACAAGGAAAAGAAGCCACACTTGCTGCTAGTTACAGGCCCATAGCGCTGACCAGCTGTTTGGGCAAGGTGTTCGAAAAAATGGTGAATCGCCGCCTTATGTATTACCTTGAATACAATGGCCTCCTTGATCGTCATCAAGCTGGATTCAGGTCTGGCCGGTCGACAACTGACCAACTGGTAGCATTTGAATCCTATGTCAGGGATGCCTTCATTCATAAAGTGCACTGCCTATCTGTATTTTTCGACTTAGAGAAAGCTTACGACACGACATGGCGTTATGGCATTCTTCGTGACCTGCGATCTTTTGGAGTGTCAGGAAACATGCTGAATACTATTGAAAGCTACCTTTCTGACCGTACATTTGTGGTTCGTGTTGGTAATGCCTTATCGAAGTGGTTTACGCAAGAAAATGGCATCCCCCAGGGTGGTGTTCTTAGCTGCACACTATTCATCGTAAAAATGAACTCCATAAGCACCATAATGCCTAGAACAATCTCCTACTCTGTATATGTGGATGACATTCAGATCAGCTTCAAATCATGCAACCTAGCCACATGTGAACGTCAGATTCAGTTGGCAGTAAACAAGCTGTCAAGCTGGGCAGACAAAAATGGGTTTAAGTTTAACTGTGACAAGACTGTTTGCGTACTCTTCTCAAAACTACGTGGCATAAGGCAACCCCCCAACATTTCAATTAACAGACAAACCATAACTACCAAAAAGATCACAAATTTTTAGGTGTTGTGGTTGATGAAAAGCTCAGCTGTGTTGCACATATCAAACAGCTACGACTTAAATGCTTGAAAGCCTTAAACCTTCTCAAGATTCTCTCACATCAGTCATGGGGCACAGACCGCGACTGTCTACTGAACCTTCTCAACAGTTTAGTGCTATCACGTATCGATTACGGCTCGGTGGTTTACGAGTCAGCTTCAAGATCTGCATTGAAGATGCTTGACCTAGTTCCACCATCTTGGGCTTCGGCTGGCCAGCGGTGCTTTCCGGATCAGCCCAACAGCCAGCCTGTATGTTGAGACAGACCGGCGGTCACTAGAACGGCGACGTCAGTTTACAAGTGTCACGTATGCCACCAAGGTGCTTTCCCATATCGACCACCCAGCTCGTGCGCTATTGCAGGATACATCGAACGCCCTCCTGTTTTTGAGGCGACCATCAGCTACGCCACCGTATCCCCTCAGAGTGGCCTCACACCTTGGAAATATGCACATACCGGTCTCCAGTCTTCAACTAACCTCTCACAAGGACACTGTTGTGCCATGGGAAATGCAGGCTATCGATTGTGACTTGTCATTCCTAGAGGTAGGAAAAAATGGCCACCCAGTCGCGATCGATCAACACTTCAATGACCTGCAGGCCAAATACAGGTGTGCTGAATATTATACTGATGCCTCCAAGTCCTCCGCAGTCGCATGTGCGGCACACGGTCCCGCTTTCTCTGAATCTAGAACAATGAACGAACATACCAGTATATTTACTGCAGAATGCTATGGCATACCTTTAGCTGTAACGCACATTTTAAAGGAGAAAGAGCCAGCCTCAATCATATACACAGATTCTCTCAGTGCTGTGACTGCGCTGTCCTCCACTAAGATAGTCAAAAACCCAGTTACTAATACACTTCGAAAATGCATCATGTCAGCCCGCAAATCTAAGCTCAAAATCACGCTATGCTGGATTCCGGGACACTGCAACATTGCTGGCAATGAGATAGCGGACAAACTTGCGAAGTCAGCAGCACTCCGCCCATCAGTTGACGTAGACACCATCCCGTATGAGGACCTGAGGCCACTCATCATATCCCGAATGCGTAGACAATGGCAAGAAGAATGGAACGCAGCAAACGCAAACAAACTGCACTTAGTAAAGCCAAGAATAGGAAGATATCTGACTGAAAAACGTAACAGGCACCAAGAGGTTGCACTGTGCAGACTCAGGATCGGTCATACACATGCAACACACTCGCACCTTTTAAAAAACTCTCCAGCACCACATTGTGCAAAATGTGGTGATGAGCTGTCCGTCGTTCACGTTCTAATTACCTGTCCGTACCTCAAACCACAAAGACTGTGTCACTTTTCAAAGCTGTACAAATGTCACATTCCGCCTCATCCACAATTTTTTCTTGGAGACGATCCCTTGTTTCCCCCAAAAGTAGTCTTAAAGTTTTTAGCTAGTGTAGGCTTCCTACATTCCATAACATATTCTCACTAATCTCAGCTTCCTCTCAATCCTAGGGAACCGCTGAGACTTTTTTATCAAATGTCATGCAGCACGCACTCCTTGTCTTGACAAGGACTGTTGACGACACTGGCATGACTTTGTAAAACCCATAAGCGTAGCCCGTTTTAAACCCATCACACATAGTCACTACACCTAAGTTTAAGTTCTATACACTACTCTTTTACTCTTGCCACCCTGAGTAGACTTTTCATAATCAAATCGACCAAAAACCGTGTGTTTGGCGCTCTTTGGCCTGAGTTGCCCTTGCGCCACTAAAACCTACCATCATCATCATCAATTTTTGACACATTTTCTGGTTTGGAACATATACGTCCATTGATTTCTCGAAGGACACCCAGGTGGCCTTAGCCGCCCCACTAAACGGAAAATTAATAAACGACAGTGAGTGTGAAATAAAACTCTCTACTTTACAGGAACCAGCTTGACAAATCTGTACAGAGCCCTTCCTTCTTTTCACAGACTTAAAAAAAAGCAGGAGGGAGGGAGGGGGAGAAGGGTCTGTAGTACTGTATTTTATAAAACAACACGATGCCGTAAGCATGCGTGTTTCTTGTTTAAAAACGATTTAGTCTAAGTCTTATGTACGTGTTTTATGCATCAGTACATATAAACTCACGGAAACGTTTTTTTTTTGTGCGTCGTACTGCGGGTTCAATCAAGTCTACGTACTCTGTAAGCCAGCTCACGTTTCAGAGCTAGCTTACGTACTTTGTAAGCTAGCTCTGTAAGCTAGCTCACAGTAGTGCAATGTATATATATCAAAATAATCTATGAAAATAAACGTTTCACAACAAAGTTGTAACTCGCGACAACCCATGGAGACAAGGTGCCCGACGCCAACGCACTCCACCACACTTTACCAATCGCTCGCCTGCAATGTTGTGGGTAATTCGTGTGGTCATTGCGATACAGGATGCGAGCGTCGGTGCAGTGTGTCAGATTACGGCAAATGCGTATGTTGTACGATTCATTCTCCGTAACGCAACTGATAACTCTAGATCTCAAAAGTCAAACACTTGTGTGCCATTAACTGGTACAGTGCTGTGAACGCGAAAAAACCAAATCGGTCGTGGCGATAGCATAGCAGGACACACGATACGATTACCCGCAGGGGCGCCTGCGCAAGTAGGCGTTTGGTGTGTAGCGACACCACGGACCCGAGCTAACGGGGGAGTTTCTACTCCCTCCCACGCCTAGGCCGTGCGTTGCTTTGCCAGTGTCCAGGGGAAAAGGGGATCCTTGGGGGTTGAGCCGACGCTGGGTGATTGGACCTTTAAGGCCCCCCGGCAGAGGCAACACACCCCTTTGGCCCCGGCTTCACGTAGACGGCACCCCTGGACTGACCCTCCCAGGGGAAATCGGCAGTCACCTTTTCCTATCTCTCTCCCCCTACAACTTCGTCTTTATCTCTCTCTTTTTTAGTCTGTCCTGTCTACTTCTCTCTTCTGTTTACTTCCAATTTTCCTGGTGGCAAAGGTTAACCTTGTGTAGTTACCCAACCTTGAGTAGTTATATTTGGTTATAGTGGCAATGTACGGCTGGCGTCTGCAGCCTTATGCTATTAAGTGCTTCAGCGTCCCCTGGTTGGACTCCATGGTGGGTGGTCGCCATTGCAGCCGAAAAAAAGTACACTACTATGGGAACACCTGCATTTCCCCATCTCCTAGATCGTCTTCCGCTTAAGAGGGGACGCACCGATGAAATAATAATTTTCAACCAACCCAGACAATGCTTTCCGAAATTCCATGTAGTGCACAGCGAAAAGCCAACAAAACAAGCCAGAGCCATATCTCCATTTGTTGTTGCTAAATCTCTGACTGAGCTCTTTGGCCCAGGATACAAGGTTACAAAGATGGCTAGCGGAGACCTTCTCCTTGAGCTGCCAGAAAAACACCACTATGAAAAACTTGGCAGTCTCAAAGCATTTGGTAATATCCCAGTATCTGTTTCACCTCATAGATCAATGAACACCTCACGCGGAGTTGTTTCAGAAGCAGACCTTCTTGAAATGTCTGAACAGGAACTGCTTGAAGGGTGGAAAGAGCAAAATGTCACGGATGTGAAACGAATCGTCATCAGACGCAACAACAAAAAATACCTACCAATCATATACTACTCACTTTTGCATCTAGCACATTGCCTTCATCTATAGACACAGGCTACATCAAACTCTCTGTCCGTCCCTACATTCCCAATCCAAGACGGTGTTATAAATGTCAACGATTTAGTCATGGCTCGCAGAACTGCCGGGGTCAGGAAACTTGTGCAAGATGTGGTAGCCACGGCCACCCATCTGATAACTGTGTTACTACGCCTCACTGCGTGAATTGTGACGGGGAACACGCCGCGTATTCGCGTTCGTGTCCTAACTGGAAGAAAGAAAAAGAAATAATCACTCTCAAATTCAAAGAAACTATCACATTCAAAGAAGCAAGACGAATAGTGTCGCCATTTTACGGCGCAACGTATGCTGATGCGGCGCGTCAGGGGGAAACGCCGCACCAGCCCTCGCCATCCCTTCGGCCAGCGCAGAGCGAGCCATCGGCTGTGGCGCCCTGCCCCCAAGGCGGCAGTAGTTCAGTCTACTACGCCTTCAAGCAAATTGAGGCCGGAGACTCCAGGGTCCTCCGGTCTCAAGGCCTCACCTCACCAGGCGAGGCCTAAAATCCGAACCACGAGCTCGCATGTGCGGGCATCCAGTGCCTCTGATGAGGCAATGGATACAACGGTACCCTATGTACCGAAAGAGCGGCGCGCCTCCTTGGAGCGCGCCAAGAAAAATAAAAAACCAATAACGGGGCCGGACGACCGTCCTGCCACCTAAAATAACAAGCTCACTCTAACACAGGATACTCGCTGTACACACAGCAGCATCTCTTCTTTTAATATGCAGACAGAAATATTACAGTGGAACATCCAAGGCCTTCTTCGAAACCTTGATGACTTACAAGAACTCCTCCATGAACACAATCCAAGAGTGCTGTGTGTACAAGAGACACACTTAAAACGAACAAACACAAACTTTTTACGTAAGTACGTAATCTTCCGAAAGGATAGAGATGATGCCATGCCACCTATCTGGTGGTGTAGCGGTTATAGTTAGTCAAGGTATAGCATGCACACAATTACCCCTTAAAACTTCCCTCGAAGGCGGTGGCTGTCCGAGCAGTTATTCTAAACAAACTTGTCACTGTCTGCTCTTTGTACATACCTCCGCACCACCGTCTTGAAAAACTTCAATTCCAGTCTTTAATAGACGAACTACCTGAACCTTATCTGATCCTTGGGGACCTGAATGCACATAATGGTCTGTGGGGTGACTCTCGCTGTGAAGCACGAGGTCGTCTCATTGAACAATTCCTCATTTCATCGGGTGCTTGTCTGTTGAATAGGAAAGAGGCAACATACTATAAGATTGCCAACAAAACTTACTCTTCCATGGACCTCAGTATCGCATCTCCTTCACTTGTACCATTGCTTCAGTGGAAAGTCATCAAAAATCTACACGGAAGTGACCATTTTCCTTTAGTTTTGAGTACACCAATAATAAATGAATGTCCTCCACATGTTCCCAAATGGCTGGTAAACAAAGCCGACTGGGAACAATTTCAAAAGCTTACTCACTTAAATTGGACAGAAATATGCGGATTAGGCATAGATGAAGCTGTGCAGTACTTCACGGCCTTTCTTACTGACGCAGCAGCCAAGTGCATTCCACAAATGACTAGGACTGCCCGGCAAACTACATGTCCCGTGGTGGAACACTGAGTGTCAGAATGCGCGAAAGGAACAGAACAGGGCATGAAGGTTGCTGCGGAACTCGCCGACGGCGGAAAACCTTGAAAGCTTCTAGAAAATAAAATCTCGAGGCAGGAGAACGCGTCGGCAGGCCAGAAGAGAAAGTTGGCACAAGTTTTTATCAGGGATAAATTCATATACGCAAGAGGCCAAAGTCTGGAACATGGTTCGTAGGGTAGCAGGAAGAAAAGTACACTCACTCCCACTCGTAAACACTCAGGAAGATACCTTGGAAGATCAGGCAAACTTCCTCGGTGCACATTTTGAACGGGTATCCAGCTCTTCCCACTATACTGACGTTTCCAAAAATACAGAACAAGAATAGAAAAGCAGAAACTCGAACACAAATGCACTAGAAACGAGGAATATAACCAAGCTTTCAGTCTAGCTGAGCTCCGAACATCTTTAAACTCCTGCAGTACATCTGCCCCAGGTTCTGACCGCGTTGTGTATGAATTGTTAAAAAACCTACCAGCCGAAACACGAAAAACCTTACTTTGTTTGTACAATGCTATCTGGTTTTCTGGCACTATTACCTACCTCCTGGAAAGAGGCTACTATTATTCCCATTTTGAAAGAGGGCAAGGACCCTTCTTTAGCTTCAAGTTATAGGCCTATTGCACTTACAAGCTGCTTGTTAAAAGTCTTCGAAAAAATGATAAACTGCCGACTTGTACACATCCTTGAAACAAACAATTTGCTCGACCCATTTCAGTGCGGGTTCGAGAAAGTAGATCTACCTCAGACCATCTTGTTCGTATCAAGGCACAGATCAGAGACGCCTTCGTCCATAAACAATATTTTCTCTCTGTGTTCCTTGATTATGAAAAGGCTTATGATACATCATGGCGTTTTGGAATTCTAAGAGACCTGTCCCACCTTGGTGTGTGCGGAAGAATGTTTCATATAATCGAAAGTTACCTGTCAAACCGGACATTCCGTGTCCATGTGGGCAGTGTTCTCTCCCAAACATTTGTCCAGGAAACAGGCGTGCCACAAGGTGGTGTGCTTAGTTGCACTTTTTTTATTATCAAAATGAATTCTTTGCACTTGCCCATCCCCCGCAATATGTTCTATTGTACATATGTGGACGACGTTCAGCTTGGCTTCAAGTCATGCAACTTGGCAATGTGTGAGCGGCAGGTTCAGCTGGGCTTAAACAAGGTCTCCAAACGGGCACATGAAAACGGATTCTGACTTAACCCACAAAAAAGCACGTGTGTCTTATTCTCTCGAAAGAGAGGCATGCACTCTGAACCTGACATTCGACTGAACGGGCAACGTCTGTCCGTCAAAGCCGAACATAAATTCTTAGGCTTAATCTTGGACAACGAGCTGACCTTCGTACCGCACATCAAGAATTTAAAAACAAAATGTTTAAAAGCCATGAATGTTATAAAAGGGTTGTCACGTACTACGTGGGGTAGTGACAGGCAATGCCTCATAAATCTGTATCGAAGCCTCATTCGCACACGCTAAGATTATGGGGCCGTTGTTTGTCAGTCTGCAAACCATAGTGCTTTGAAGATGCTGGACCCCGTGCACCATTTGGGCATCCGCCTTTCTACGGGTGCTTTTCGCACCAGCCCCGTAGAAAGCCTTTATATTGAGTCAAATGAGTGGTCGCTTCATCTGCAGAGAACTTATATGTCCTTTGTTTATTTCCTTAAGGTGAAAGCAGATAAGATGCACCCCTTATACTCTACTATTAATGATTTGTCGAGCTCATTTCTGTTTCAAAACAGGCCTTCGTTGAGGCAGCCCTTCTCAGTTCGCCTGAAAAGTCTAGCTGAGGAAACTGGAGTCTCACTAGAACACAGTTTAATGGCTCCTGTAGCATATCCGCCACCGTGGCAATGGCAGACTATAGACTGCGATGTGTCCTTTCTAGAAGTTACAAAACATGCCCCTATTGCCCATATCCGAACATACTTCCTGGAACTTCAACACAAATACACTTGTCTTGAGTTCTTTACAGATGCTTCCAAGTCCAACTCCTCTTTGTCCTACGCTGCTGTCGGCCCATCCTTTTCGGATGCTGGCCCTCTACATCCAGGCACAAGTATCTTCACAGCAGAAGCTTATGCGATACTTGTGGCAGCTAAACGCATTAAACAATTACAAATAAAAAAGCAGTAATTTATACAGACTCTCTCAGTGTGGTAACGGCTCTGCACAGTCTTAAAAAACAAAAAAAAACGGTCCTTGTCTCACTTTACTCCATTTTGTGCACACTCTACACACTGAATCAACTTGTTGTAGTGTGCTGGGTGCCAGGGCACCGTGAGATCCAAGGCAATTGTGAGGGCGGATCACCTCGCTGAATCTGTCCACAAAAGCACTGGCCCTACACCCATATTAATCCCGGCCCTTGATCTTAAGCCGTCTCTCAAACGAAACCTCAGGGACTACTGGCAGAGCAAGTGGGATACACACACACAAAACAAACTACACATTATTAAGCCACACCTTGGTCATTGGCTGCCAGTATCAGAATCGCGTCATACAGAGGTAATACTAACGAGACTCAGGATAGGACACACATACACGACACACACACATCTTTTGTCCGGTAGTGATCCACCATTGTGTGAAAAATGTGGTGAAGCATTAACAGTCCTTCACGTTTTAATCCAATGTAAACAATTAGAAACTATAAGAAAACAGCATTTTCCATTACCCTACTGACAACATATACCTTTACACCCTGCAATGTTCGTTGGTAGGGAACCGCTTTTTAGTCATAAATCATTGTTAGTGTTTTTAAAAGAAATTCATAATTTTCATATCATATACCCTGGGCATCCCGTAGCACGACCTCTCCAGGGAGGTTTTTGCTACGGTGGCTACACAGGAAAGCACTTGCCTCACGGCCCTTGCACGCAAGGGTATCAACGAGTGAGGTACTTATGCTAATGCCACACATGTCCGCCATCGTTTTTCATTATCACCAACTTTTCTCACCTATTCACACTACACACACCTTTCACGGCATGGTCATGATTTTATTACTTGTATGTTTTACCCGCCTTACTGCGAGGAATTTCCTGGCCCTTATACAGCCGCTAATCACAATCATTGTCCACAATCCTTGTCCCATGAACTGGCGCTCTTCGGCCATCAAATGGCCCTTGCGCCAAAAAACACCATATATCATCATCGTCATTTTTGTTCGTTCACAACTTACTTGTCATTTATGCTTTCTGCAAACGGTAATACGTTTATGTTGGACCAAGTATGCTAAAACAAGAGGCACACGCTGCTTCTAGAAAGAACACATCGCAATCTATAGTCTGCCATTGCCACGGTGGCGGATATGCTACAGGAGCCATTCAAACTGTGTTCAAGTGAGACTCCAGTTTCCTCAGCTAGACTTTTCAGGCGAACTGAGAAGGGCTGCCTCATGAAAGGCCTGTTTTGAAATATAATTGAGCTCGACAAATCATTAATAGTAGAGTATGAGGGGTGCTTCTTGTCTGCTTTTACCTTAAGGAAATAAACAAAGGACATGTAAGTTCTCTGCAGATGACGCGACCACTCATTTGACTCAACATATAGGCTTTCTACGGGGCTGGTGCGAAAAGCACCCGTAGAAAGGCGGATGCCCAAATGGTGCATGGGGTCCAGCATCTTCAAGGCACTTTGACTAGCAGACTGATAGGACAACGGCCCTATAATCTGAAGAGGGTGCAAATTAGGCTTCTATACAAGTTCATGAGGCATTGCCTGTCACTTCCCCACGTAGTACGTGACAACACTTTTATAACACTCATGGCTTTTAAACATTTTGTTTTTAAATACTTGATGTGTGGTACGAATGTCAACTTGTTGTCCAAGATTAAGCCTAAGAATTTATGCTCCGCATTGACAGACAGACTGTTGACCGTTCAGTTCAATGTCAGGTTCTGATTGCACGCCTCTCTTTCGGGAGAACAAGACACACGTGCTTTTTTCTGGGTTCAGCCGGGAATCCGATTTTCCTCTGCCCATTTGGAGAGCTTGTTTAAACTTAACTGAACCTGTCGCTCACACATTGCTAGGTTGCATGACTTAAAGCCAAGATGGACGTTATCGACATATGTGGAATAAAACATGTTGCGGGGGATGGACAGGTGCAACAAATTCATTTTGATAATAAAAAAGTGTACAACTAAGTACACCACCTTGCGGTATTCCTGTTTCTTGCACAAATGTTTGGGAAGAGAATACTGCCCACACGGACACGGAATTTCCGATTGCACAAGTAACTCTCAATTATGGAAAGCATTCTACCGCGCACACCCAGGTGAGACAAGTCTCTTATTATGCCAAAGCGCCACGTAGTGTCATAGGCCTTCTCCATGTCGAGGAACACTGACAGAAAGAATTGTTCATGAATTAAAGCATCACGAATTTGTGCCTCGATACGGAACAAGGTGTTCAGTAATGGACTTAGCCTCTCAAAACCCGCACTGGTATTGGTCAAGCAGGCTATTTGTTTCAAGGAAATGCATCAATCGTCTGTTCAGCATTTTTTCAAAAACCCTGCATAGGCTACATGTCAATGCTATGGGCCTGTATCCTAATGCTAAAGATGGGTCCATGCCCTGCTTAAGAATCGGATTAATGATTGCTTCCTTTCCAGGTGGAAGGGATCTCACCGGAAAACCAAACCGCATTATACAAAGAAAGGAGAGTTTTCTGGGCTTCAGCATTTCGTATCATATACGGTCTGAGCCTGGGGCGGTTTTGTTACAGCAGATTAATGATGCTTGTAACTCAGCTAAGACGAAAGGTTAATTGTATGCCTCATTGTTTGTGGATTCGCATTCTATTTTGTGTTTTTATTCTTACTTTATATCGTTGAAATGCTGGGCTTTATTGGCGCGAGCTCGAGACCTGTTCAAAGTGTGCACCAAAGGAGTACGCTTGGTCTTCCAAACCATTGCCTTGTGTGCTTACTAGAGGAAGAGGATGTGGTTCTCGTCCTACTACCCTACTCACCATTTTCATGTGTATATGTACTGATTCCCAATAATAACCTCTGCCAGGTCTCCCTCCTGGCCTGTCGATGCGTTCTCCTGACTTGGGACTTGATGTTTTTGAAATTGACAAGATTTTCAGTGGTCAGTGAGTCTCGGAGCCGTCTCCATGCTTTGTTTTGTTGTTTGCGAGCATTTCAGCATCTCGCTGTTCCACCAGGGGACTCGTCGTTTTCAGCCCAGTCCAGATGTTTGCGGAATGCACTTAGCTGCAGCTTCAATAACAAGAGCAGTAAAGTATTGTACAGCTGCATCTAAGCTAGAACCGCATATGTCAGTCCAACTTAAGCTAGCACCCTTGTAAAACTGGTCCCAATCTGCTTTTTCTATCAGCCATTTGGGAACCTGTGGAGGACTTTCATTTGGTACTACTGAGCTCAGAACTACAGAATAGTGGTCACTTCCAAAAGGATTATTAATGACTTACTTAGAGTAGTGGAAAAGGGATGGAGATACAATGCTTAGGTCGATGGACAAGTCGGTATGATTAGCGAGGCTATAATGTGTTGCCTCTTTCCTATTGAGGAGACGCGCACCAGAGGAGAAAAACTGTTTAATCAGACGACCTCATGCATCGCAGCGCGAGTCACCCCACAAACTGCTATGTGCGTTAAAATTTCCAAGGAGAAGGTACGGTTCTGGAAGTTCATCACTTAAGGCCTGGAATTTTTGTTTACTAAGTTGGTGCTGAGGAGGTATATAAATAGAGCAAATTGTGACCAGCTTATTTAAGATAATGGCTCGGACGGCTACGGCCTGAAGAGACGTCTCAAGTGGTAAATGTGTACAGGCAGTTCCTGGATCAACAACGACGGCAACACCACCGGATGATGCGACTGCATCATTTCGATTCTTTCTAAACATAGCGTAATGACGTAGAAAGTTTGTGTGTTTCGGTTTCAAGTGCGTCTTTTGTACACACAGCACTTTTGGTGTATATTTGAGTAAAAGTTTTGGAATATCGTCGAGGTTTTTCAGCAGTCCTCTGACGTTCCACTGTAATATTTGTGTCATTTTAATCTGTGTGGTGCTGTGTGTACAAAGCTGTTGCCTTACATTACAGGGTCCTTAGGAGGCCTTGTAATTCGTAGTCTTGCTTTTTTAGGGCGCTCCAAAGAGCTGCGCCTCTCCTTCGGCGTCCCAGCGTCTCGGGCGCCGGAGAAGTCGTACTTGTATCCATCGCCTCTTGTGAGGTGGTGAATAGTGTCTGCTCAGCAGCACATTCACAGAACTTTCGGAGCTAACTGCGCTTGAAGTGGTCCGAGGTCCAGCAGACTGGGAAGCCTGCTGGCTTTGTTTGTTAGGTGGCGGAGCAGTACTGGCTGCTTCAGCCGGGAGCACTTGGGGCGCGCTCGCAGTCTCACTCTTTGCGACTTTTGCCGGCACGGAAAGATGCGGCGCGGCACCCCGGCGTGTCACATCGGCAAAGGAGGTACTGGATTGATGGATGGAGAACCGTTTTTCTGTGCTTCTTGAAAGGACAGATTGAACTTACTTTAATCTCAAGGATTTGTTTTTCTTTCTTCCAGATTGGGTACGATCGCGAGTAGGCAGCAAGGTCTCCTTCACAGTTCACCCAACATGATGTGTTTGAATTAGACGTATCTGATGCGTGCTTGTTAGATGCACATTTTGCGCAAGTATTACGCCCTCTGCAACTTTGTGACCCATGTCCAAAGCACTAGCACTTGAAACATTTGCGAGGGTTTGGCACGTAGGGCCTGGCACGGAGCTTGCAGTAGCCAGTTTCAATTGAATCGGGTTGTGCCAATGGTACCAAAGGTGATGATTATGTGTTTCGTGGGTGTTTCCTTTTTGTCTCGTCATATAATTATTCTTTGGACTTTGACTACATTCTGGTCTTGCCAGCCTTCTAATAATTCACTTTCGGACAGTCCAAGCAGGTCGTCCTCAGAGACCACGCCGTGCACTGAATTCATTGACCTGTGTGGGCCCACTGAGACTGGGACATCCCCAAACGCTACCAGTTTAGATAAGTTGTCGTCTTGGAGCTTGTCGCGGTCCTCCAAAAAGAGGTCGCCGCTTCACAACTTCGTTGCACGGTATCCTGAGCCGATTGCTTCGGTGAGCGTTTTCGGGACAAGAAAAGGTGAAATTGCTCGGACTGTTTTGTTCTCTTTTTGGCTATAGACGGCATGAAACTTGGGAAAGGACTGCTGCAGTTTGGAAAAAAGAAACAGTTCTTCGGTGCGCCACCTTTCGGAGCGGCGATGAGGAAGAGGCGGAAAAAATTTGGTCATACAGATTGTGTACAGTTCGGCGGATGCTACAAGGTTGAATAGTAAACACTTGGAGATGCCAGCCATGCATCCCCGCTATAACCGAATATAACTACCGAAGGATGGGTAACTACACAGAGTTTACCCTCGCCGCCAGAAAATTTGGAAGTAAACAGAAAAGAGAAGATGACAGGACAGATAAAAAGTGAGAGATAAAGACGAAGATGTAGGTAGAGAGAGAGAGGAAAAGGCGACTGCCGATTTCCCCTGGGTGGGTCAGCCCAAGGGTGCGGTCTACGTGAAGCCAATGCCAAAGGGGTGTGTTGCCTCTGCCGGGGGGCCTTACAGGTCCAATCACCCAGCGTCAGCTCAACCCCCAGGATCCCCTTTCCCCGGACACGGCAAAGCCAAGCAAAGCTAGGCGTGGGAGCGAGTCGAACCTCCCCCGTTAGCTCCGGTCCGTGGTGTCCCTACACACCAAACGCCTACTTGTACAGGCGCCCTTGTTGGGTGCCTGTGGGGCGTCTATCGATGTGCTAAGAATGATCGGAAAGTGGTCACTTCTGGAAAGATTATTGATAACTTTCGGATGAAGCAGGGTCGCAAGCGATGGGGACTAAATGTGGAGATCTAAGCATGAGTACGTTTTGTTGGTGAGGCTAAAGTATGTTGCCTTATGCCTATTCAACAGACACGCACCCTAAGAGAAACTGTTCGATTAGGTGACCTCGGGCATGGGAGCGAGAGTCTCCCATAGATCATTATGTGCATTTAAGTCTCCAAGGACCACATAGGGTTCTGGTAGTTCATCTATAGGAACTGGACTTGGTGTTTTTCGAGACGTTACTGTGCACGGAGGTATGTGAAGAGAGAAGATGGTGACAAAATTGTTCAAAAGAGCTGCTCGAACAGCCACTGCCTCATGGGATGTTTGTAGAGATAATTGTGTACATGCTTCGCCCTGATCATCAATAATGGCCACTCTACAAGATGAAGCTACTGCGTCATTGCAGTCCTTTCTGATTATTACATAACGACGTAAAAAATAGGTGTTTCTGGAATTTAAGTGTCTCTTGTACACACAGCACTTTTGGTGAACGTTTGCTTAAAGGCTCCTGGATATCGTCGAGGTTTCTAAGCAGTCCTGTGACGTTTCATTTTATAATTTGTGTATCCATCATGAGTGTATATGAGTGCTGTGTGTACTAAAAGAGAAGTATTGCGTTAAGACAGGAGCCCTTGTCAGACCCCGTGATGATCGATTTTTACTTTCTGGTGCGCTCGAAAAAGCCGCACCTGTCTTTCAGACTGAAAACACTGTTGTACCGGCTGTTAGGTTCATCACCTTGGACGAGCTGGATGCTTACTCAAGGTTCACGCGTGCGGCCACGGAAGTCTTAGGGCTATCTGTCAAAGCAGAAGGCCCTGGGGCTTTCAAGTCCGGAGGCCTGCAAACCTTTTGGTGAGGGAAGAACCTGTGCTACTTCCACTGAGGGGTGACTGGCCCTGCCGCCCGCCCACTTTGCGTGGCACGTGTGGGCGCCGCGGATATCAGTGGCACAGCCCTCTTTCGTGCCCACTCCGCGAACGAAGGACCCTGCAAAAGTTGACGCTCGCCCGCCTCTCTAAATGAGATGTCTTCATTTTCTGTGAGTGTACTCCTGTTTAGTGTTTCTGGACATGTGTGAGAGTAATCAAGGTACGAAGCCTTCAAACTCTCTACACCAGACGTTGACGGGGCTCCCGCAGTCTGCCCGTCGGGGCTCCCGGGGCTCCCGCAGTCTGCCCAGGCTCGCGCCAGTACATGTCGACGCCCGTGGTGGGGTCGTGTTGACTGAGGCCAGAGCAGCCTTGGCTGCTCTCGCAGTAGGGGCAAGCGGCGGTGGCTCCAGCGCGCTGTGCGTAGCTTGGGTGGCCACCTGATGCCGTCGTGGTGCTGCCCCCTGTTGCACCACTACAGCAAATGATTTTGTTGCATAGTAAGCGGAGACGCGATGCCTTGCTTTGGGAAACTGATGTTGTAGGTGACTTCGATGGTGATAATTTCGTTTTATTTTTTCCATGCTGTGCAGGATCTAGAATACGCCGCGTGTTCCCCATCGCAGTTCACGCAGTGGGGTTCGGCCTTGCAGTCATCATCTGTAGAGTGGCCTGTGATACGACACCATGCACAGGTAAGCTGCCCACGGCAACTCTGAGAAGTATGTCCGAATCCTTGGCACTTGAAGCAGCACCCCGGATTCGGACTGTAGGGTCTCACAGACAGTTTCAGGTAGCCGGTAACTAATTCATGCAGTAGTGTAGAGTACCTGAAGGTCACAATTATGTGCTTGGTTGGAGTTTCTTTATTTTCTCTTCTCACTATGATACGCTGTTTGTGAATGACATTTTCATCCTTCCAGCTAGCCAGAAGCTCATCGTTTGTTAGGTCTTTTAGGTCATCGTCTGACACAACGCCTTTGACAGTGTTCATTGTTCGGTGCGCAGAGACGGTTACAGGCTTGTCCCCAATTGCTACTAATTTTTCTAGTTTCTGAAACTGTGTCTTGTCTTTAACTTCTACCAGCAAGTCCCCGCTTGCCATCTTTGTAGCCTTATAGCCAGTTCCGATAGTCTCTGTAAGGCACCTGGACACGAGGAATGGGGAGATGTTGTGAGCTTTTTTGTCCGAGTTTTCGCAATGAATAACGTGATACTTAGGGAAATGGTCTTGTTTTTCCGAAATCGGCATTATGTTTGCTTCGGTGCTCCACCTTTTCAAGGGGCGATCAACGGAGAAGGGGTTTCGTGATCCCATAGAAAAGTGAAGTTCATTCAGTAATGGTGCCTACCACCCACCACGGATTCCAACAAGAAGACGTGGCAGAACATGTAAACATGTCTGCACAATGCCAGTAGTACGCTACTGCCATAACCTAATATATCTACCCAAGTTTGGATATTTACACCAGGTCAACCCTTGCTGCCAGGAAAAATTGGAAGTAAAATGAAGTGAGGAGAAGACAGGAAAGATGTAAAGTGAGAATGAAAGACGAAGATGTAGGGAGAGAGAGATAGGAAAAGGTGACTGCCAATTTCCCCTGGGTGGATCAGCCCAGGGGTGCCGTCTACGTGAAGTCGGGACAAAAGGGGTGTGTTGCCTTTGCCCGGGGGCCTTAAAGGTCCAATCACCCAGCGTCGGCTCAACCCCCAGGATCCCATTTTCCCCGAACACGCAAAGCCACGCACGGCTAGGCGTGGGAGGGAGCCCAAACTCCCCCTTTAGCTCGGGTCCGTGGTGTCGCTATACACCAAACGCCTACTTGTGCAGGCGCCCCTGTGAGGAAATACAGTTAATGGTAATATTTACTCACCTTCTATTTTATCTTAAATAAAAAGCTCATTACTGCACGGCCGTGCCGGCCATGACATCCATTAAACTTGCATACAAAGCGAAGACGGTGCACAGTACTACACGCCGTGGAACATGGAAGTGATCATAAACGGTGCATGTGTGTATACTGGCTTAAAGCTAGATTTTTTCCAATAGTTTTGATGACTTTTGTACTATTACGTGAGCTTTTGACAGCCGTTCCAGTTTGTGAGCTTCTGAAATATACCTGTCTCAATGCTTTCGCGAACTATTTTTCTTAAGCGCAGTGTGCATGGGTCAAACTGCGCTCGCAGTAAAAAGTGTACAGTTTGAACACCACGCTGTGCACTTGCTGGTACACTTCTCCTCATTTGGATGAAAAAAGAAATGGTGTTCCGTAGAGGAGACAGTGTGAACTTCATTATTGACCAGAAAAAAAGATCATCCTTGGCTCTTCGTCTGACTTCACGACAAAGTACACCCAAAGATTTGGACAAATCGGCTCGAACCACTCCACTTTTTTACCGCTTGTACGGGTCGCGCATGCTACGAATTTCCGCCGAAGAGTATATAATACACAAAAGAAAGTATGCTTGATGAATAGGCGAATTCTGTGAGCAATAGCTAGCAAGTACAATGTGAGGCAGGAAAGTCCTTGGCCTTCATGTTAAAACATCACAAGTATTTTTCAAAATTTCTGTTTCATTCTAATTATTGAGAAGGGCCAAACAACTAAGAAAATGCACAAAGTAAATTTGGGCGCACGGTAAAGAACCACAGGTGGTCGAAATTTCCGGATTCTTCCACTACGGTGCCTCTGATAATCATATGGTGGTTTTGAGACATTAAACCCCTCATATTAATCAATCACTTAAAAAAAATTGAGGCTTTCGCTACCATTTCGCCCATAGTTTGCTGGCAGGTCATGATATTTTCTGTCACGCTGTCCGGGCATTTGCCAATAATAACGTAAGCCAATGGGAATCCAAGCTGTTTCCAATCATCGGTCATTGGCCACTGCTGGTAGGGTACGAATTCCCAGTGCTTTTGTTTGGTCTCTGCTCTGCGCTAGCTAGCATCTTCCAACACACGATAGCCACTGTGTTAGCCGACTTAAAGTAGCAAAGCTGCCTGGTATACTTAGACAATGTGGCCGTATCTACGGCCACCTTTATTGAACATTTGAATCAGCAAAGATAAGTACTCCAGGCAATCTAATCGGCTAACCTTCCGTTGAAGCCTCAGAAACGTCTATATTACGAGGAATTATTCTTTAACTATGTGCTGAGAGCAGAAGGTGTCCGTCCTGACTGAGAAAATTGCTGCTGTAGCAGTATTTCCCACTCCTGCCGATAAGAAAATTGTTCAACCTTTCCTTAGTTCATATGCGTACCACCGGTGCTTCGTAAGTACTTTATTGAAAACTGCCGAGCTCCTGACTCGACTCACTAGAGACTAGTTGGGAGCTCCGACCAAGAAACGGCATTCACGGGGTTGAGGCATAGCCTGGCTTCACCACCTGTTCTTGGGCACTTCAACGAGGAAGCCGAGACCGAAATTCATACCGACGCCAGTAACTTCGATCTGGGCACGGTACTCGCACAGCGGCAGGAGGGAGTTTAAAAAGTTATCACTTACGCGAGTCGCACCCTGTCACGCCCCGAGTCCAACTACAGCACCACGAAAAAGTTAGTGCATTGCTGTCATGTGGGCCCCTGCTAAGTTTCGACCTTACCTCATTGGACGCCCATTCATAGTTGTGACGGATCATCCTTCGCTGTGCTTGATGGCAAACCTGAGATACCCTTCCAGACGACTAGCCCTGTGGAGCCTACGATTGCAGAAGTACGACGGCACTATCGCACATAAGTCAGGTCGTGCACACTAAGACACCGACACGTTGTCACGCGCGCTAGTAGAGCGTGTCACTCGAAACATCGAAGATGACTGGCCTTCTCTTGGAGTCGTAAGCATAACATATATACCTACAAAGCAGCAAGCGGATGTTGAATTGCGACCTATAATTGAACGTCTCGAGGGCGGCAAGGAATCTCTACCCCCGCATATAGCTTGTGGATTGTCTTCCTTTCGTTTGCGACAAGGCTTGTTGTACGAAAAGAGCACAGGTTCGAGTGAGCAAACTTGTTTATTGGTCGTTCCAGCAGAGCTTTGTGACAAAATTTCATTTGCCTCGCATGACGACCCTTCATCTGGCCTACCGGGTATCACCTGCACACTTGCTAGGGTACGCAAGCCTTAGTACTGGCTGAAACTTGCCACTTGCGTTGAACTCTACGTGCAAGCCTGCCGTGATTCCAGTGCCGAGAGTCCCCGTCTGTGAAACCTGAATGATGATGACTTCACCGTATCGAGCCACTTAGAACACCTATTGATCTGGTCGGGATGGATCTCCTGGGACCGTTTCTTTTGTCATCTTCAGGAAACAAGTGGATAGTCGTCGCTACATTTGTTTACCCGCTACGCAGAAGCAAACGCTCTTCCCAAAGGCATAGCTTCGGAAGTTGCTCATTTTTTTGTAGAGAGCATTGTGCTACGCCACGGTGCTCTAACCTGTGTCATCACAGATCGAGGAGAGCGGCGTTTACGGCAATGTTCTTAGAACACTTCTTGCAATTAAGCAACCCACTCACCGCAGAACTATAGCCCATCACACACACGAATGAGTTGACCGAGAGACAACAGAACTATGACCGATATGTTGGCTATGTACATAGACGCACAGAACAAGCCGTGGGATGAAGTACTCCCTTATGTGGCATTCACGTACAGTAGCGCTACGCACGAGACCACACACTTCATGCCGTTTTGTCTTCTATACGGCCGTGATGTGCAGACGTTGTTAGATGCCATGCTCCTATGCCACATGGACAAACTTGACAATCTTGATGAAGACATCGAGTCGTCCTTTCTTCCACGAGCTGAGGTAGCACGCCAGCTAGCCCATGTAAACAGAAAAAAAAACAACGGAAATCAACACACGACAGTGCAACCTTCGTTACAAACAAGTCGAATACAAACCGGGTGACAAAGTGCTAGTTTGGACCCCCGTTCGCCGTAAAGGCCTTTCTGAAAAACTTCTCAGTCACCGTTTCGGCCCGTACAAAGATGTACGATGAGTGAACAACCTCAACTGTGAAGGCCTTCTGGACAGCAGACAACCACCACGACGCCGACAGCTGCAACCAGAGATTGTGCATGTGGTCGGATAAAATTATACCATTGTGACACTCACTGTTTTCCGGACATTAGGTTTGTGTTTACCGTATGCGCATAATTTAGCAGAGAGTTGATGCTTTTCGAGAAAAGGTGCAATGTCACGCGCTTTATCTGCCAGCGTCAAAGAGGCAGAAGAAGATGCAGTACTTCTCGTGCTCACGCCTTTGTTTTTGGCTGTTCTGTGCGGACCCCCATTGGGATCACTTGAACCTTGTGTAGCCGCTTTATAAATGTCGCCTTCATTTAGAATGTGACATATAAACCACAAGCCGTTTCTTCACTTTATATGTTTACAACCATGACAAACAGGGCCATGTACTCCGCCAGGTGAAGCAAATATTAAAGTGTAATGCAATTCGTAGTCATTTTCATACTATCGTACTTCAAATCGTGAAACTATTCAACGTTTCTTCCACTTTATTTCGTACAAAATTAACGAAATTAGCATATGCCTTGCACCTATTCTGCGAAATGTTGAGTAGGTTGGTGTATCATAACAAATGTACTCTTTTTTTTCTCAGCGATAAATGACAGGCATTGCAAACGCCAACGCACACAGCTTTCTTCATGTTGTGTACCCACAGCTATAAAACAAGATTGTAAAAAGGGTCTATCACACGTGACAGAAGATGAAAATCCATGATGGTTCAGTGAACTGGGAGTGCGGGAGTAAACACAGAGACAAAGCAAAGAAGAGGCACGCAGCACGAGCGCTCAACCATTGTTTGAAAAAACAAGTGTACTTTTATGTAATCCGCTTCAAACCACGCGTCCCCGCAGGGGCGCCTGCGCAAGTAGGCGTTTGGTGTGTAGCGACGCCACGGACCCGAGCTAACGGGGGAGTTTCTACTCCCTCCCACGCCTAGCCATGCGTGGCTTTGCCGTGTCCGGGGAAAAGGGGATCCTGGGGGTTGAGCCGACGCTGGGTGATTGGACCTTTAAGGCCCCCCGGCAGAGACAACACACCCCTTTGGCCCCGGCTTCACGTAGAGGGCACCCCTGGGCTGACCCACCCAGGGGAAATCGGCTGTCGCCTTTTCCTATCTCTCTCTCCCTACATCTTCGTCTTTATCTCTTACTGTTTGTCTGTCCTGTCTTCTACTCTCTTCCGTTTACTTCCAAACTTCCTGGCGGCTAGGGTTAACCCTGTGCAAATAGCCTACCTTGGTCTAGGCGCATTGGGTTATAGTGGCGTTGTACGGCTGGCGTCTGCAGGTTTCAGCATCCGCAAACATGTAGCGTCCCCTCGTTGGGCTCCGTGGTGGGTGGCCGCCAACGCTGCTGAACAAAAATAAGACAGGCATGCACAGAGCATTCCCCTTATTGTCTGATCGTACCGGCCTAAAGCGGGTATGCACGGATGATATTAACTTTTTTAACCAGCCCAAAGAAACATATCCTCACTATCATGTTATCCACTGTGAAAAAACTGAAAAGCAAGCCAGAACCGTCTCTCTTTTGCTGGTTTCTAGATGTCTTACCGAAACTCTTGGCACAGGATACAAGGTAACCAAAATGGCTAGTGGAGACCTTCTCCTAGAAATCCGTGACAAAGAACAATTTGAAAAGCCAGACCGTCTTTCAGATTTCGGTGGCATACCAATAACCATAACACCACATAGATCAATGAACACAACTCGCGGAGTGGTATCTGACATGGACTTACTTGACTTGACTGAAACTGAACTTTTGGAGGGGTGGAAGAGCCAAAATGTCACTAATGTACGGAGAATCATCATTAGAAGAGATAATAAGGAAACACCGACGAAACACTTAATACTCACATTTGCATCCAGTAAACTACCGGAATCTATTCAAACAGGGTACACAAAGTCATCTATCAGGCCGTACGTACCAAACCCTCGTCGTTGCTTCCAATGCCAGAGTTATGGCCATGGCTCTAAAACCTGTCGTGGTCGCCAGACTTGTGCACAATGTGGAGTCCTAGGCCACGTGTCTGAGAACTGAAAACAACCGCCACACTGTGTAAATTGCAAAGGAAACCATGCCGCATATTCACGCTCCTGCACATACTGGAAAAAGAAAAAGAAATAATTACGTTGAAGGTGAAGGAGAACATTACATTTAAAGAAGCACGGCGAAGAGTCGCTCCATTCTATGGACCTTCATAGGCTGTTGCGGGGCGTCAGGGGGCACCGCCGCACCAGCCCTCGCCACTCCTTCGGCCCGCGCATACCGAGCCGGTGGTTGTGGCACCTGCCCCCAAGGCGGCTGTAGCCCAGGCTACACCGCCTACTCCCAAACAGAAACCGGAGGCTCCAGAGTTCTCGGGTCTCAAGGCCTCACCTCACCAGGCGAGGCCCGAAACTCGAACTAACAGTCCGCACGTGCGGGCATCTAGTGCCTCCAAGGAGGCAATGGATACGTCGGCACCCTTGGTGCCGAAAGAGCGGCGTGGCTCCCTGGAGAGCGTCAAGAAAACAAAAAAGCAGATAACAGGGCCTGGTGATGGCCCTGTTAAGTGAACTCAAACTCTCTGTCTAAACAGCCACTCGCTTTTCGTACACACAGCACTATTTCATATTCACCATGAACACTCAAATTATACAATGGAACGTCAGGGGCCTTCTCAGAAACCTTGACGACATCCAAGAACTCTTACATGAACACTCACCAAAAGTGCTGTGTGTACAAGAAACACACCTTAATTTAAAACACACAAATTTTCTTCGTAAATACGGTATTTTCCGAAAAGACCGTGTTGATGCCATGACATCATCCGGAGGTGTTGCCATCATAGTGAATCAAGGAATAGCATGCACACACTTACAACTCCAAACATCCCTAGAGGCAGTGCCTGTTCGAGCGGTTCTTTTTGATAAACTGATCACAATCTGCACTATTTACATTCCTCCTAGCTATCAGCTGCAAAAACGCGATTTACACTCACTAATTGATGGTCTTCCGGAGTCTTATGTTCTCTTTGGAGACTTTAATGCGCATAGCAGGCTATGGGGTGACTCTCCGTATGACGCGCGAGGTCGACTGATCGAACAGTTCCTTATCTCGTCGAGCGCGTGTCTCCTAAATAGAAAAGAACCAACCTTTTATAACCTCGCTAATAACACCTACTCCTCCATAGACCTGAGCATAGTATCTCCATCTCTTGTGCCTCTACTCCAGTGGAAAGTCGTCAGTAATCTGTACGGAAGTGACCACTTCCCCGTAGTTTTGAGCACAACGACAGTGACTGAGTGTCTACCACGTGTTCCCAAGTGGCTCATAAACAGAGCCGACTGGGAACAGTTTTATACTATCGCTTGTCTAGGTGGGAATGACATCTGTACTTTGAACATTGATGTTGCTGTGAACTACTTCACAGCGTTTTTGATTGATGCTGCAACAAAATGCATCCCACAAACAAATGGACACTCTGGAAAACGACGTGTGCCATGGTGGAACTCTGAATGCCGCAACGCGCGCAAACAGCAAAACAGAGCTTCGAGGCTGCTTCGGAACTCACCGACAGCCGAAAATCTTGAAACCTTCAAGAAAATAAAGTCTCAAGGCAGGAGAACGCATCGGCAGGCCAGAAGAGAAAGCTGGCAGAAGTTTTTATCAGGGGTTAATTCATACACACAGGAGGCTAAAGTCTGGAACATGGTCGGTAGGATAGCAGGAAAACAAGTACACACACTTCCCCTTGTAAACACTCAGGGTGATACCTTGGAAAATCAGGCAAACTTCCTCGGTGCACACTTCGAACAGGTATCCAGCTCGTCCCACTATACTGACACTTTCCAAAAATACAGAACAAGAACAGAAAAGCAGAAACTCGAACACAAATCCACTAGATACGAGGCATATAACCAAGCTTTCAGTCTAGCTGAGCTCCGAACATCTCTAAACTCCTGCAGTGCTTCTGCCCCAGGTTCTGACCGTGTGATGTATGAAATGTTAAAAAACCTACCAAACGAAACCCGAAAAACCTTACTTTGTTTGTACAATGCTATTTGGTCTTCTGGCTTTATTCCTATCTCCTGGAAAGAGACTATTGTTATTCCCATTTTGAAAGAGGGCAAGGACCCTTCTTTAGCTTCGAGTTATAGGCCTATTGCACTTACAAGCTGCTTGTGCAAAGTCTTCGAAAAAATGATAAACTGCCAACTTGTACACTTTCTTGAAACAAACAATTTGCTCGACCCATTTCATTGCGGGTTCCGAGAGAGTAGATCCACGACAGACCACCTTGTACGTATGGAGGCACAGATCAGAGACGCCTTCGTCAATAAACAATATTTTCTCTCTGTGTTCCTCGATATCGAAAAGGCTTATGATACAACATGGCATTTTGGAATTCTAAGAGACCTATCCCACTTTGGCGTGAGCGGAAGAATGTTTCACATAATCAAAAGTTACCTGTCAAACCGGACATTCCGTGTCCGAGTGGGCACGGTTCATTCCGAAACATTTGTCCAGGAAACAGGCGTGCCACAAGGTGGTGTACTTAGCTGCACACTTTTTCTCATAAAAATGAATTCCTTGCGCTTGACCATCCCTCGCAATATGTTTTATTGTACATATGTCGATGACGTCCAGCTTGGCTTTAGGTCTTGCAATCTGGCAATGTGCGAGCGGCAGGTTCAGTTAGGTTTAAAGAAGCTCTCCAAATGGGCAGAGGAAAACGGATGCCGACTGAACCCACAAAAAAGCATGTGTGTCCTGTTCTCCAGAAAGAGAGGCATGCACTCGGAACCCGACATTGAACTGAACGGTCAACGTCTGTCTGTTAATACAGAGCATAAATTCCTAGGAATAATCTTGGACAACAAGTTGACCTTCGTACCGCACATCAAGTATCTAAAAACAAAATATTTGAAAGCCATGAATGTTTTAAAAGTGTTGTCACGTACTAGCTGGGGTAGTGACAGGCAATGTCTCATGAACCTATATAGAAGCCTCATTTGCACCCGCTTAGATTATGGGGCCGTTGTTTATCAGTCTGCGACTCAAAGTGCTTTGAAGATGCTGGACCCCGTGCACCATTTGGGCATCCGCCTTTCTACGGGTGCTTTTCGCACCAGCCCCGTAGAAAGCCTCTATGTTGAGTCAAATGAGTGGTCGCTTCATCTGCAGAGAACTTACATGTTCTTTGTTTATTACCTTAAGGTGAAAGCAGACAAGAAGCAGCCCTCATACTGTACTATTAATGATTTGTCGAGCTCAATTTTGTTTCAAAACAGGCCTTCGATGAGGCAGCCCTTTTCAATTCGCCTGAAGAGTCTAGCTGAGAAACTGGAGTCTCACTAGAACACAGTTTAATGGCTCCTGTAGCATATCCGCCACCGTGGCAATGGCAGACTATAGACTGCGATGTGTCTTTTGTAGAAGTTACAAAACATGCGCCTATTGCTCATATCCGAACATACTTCCTGGAACTTCAACACAAATACACACGTCCTGAGTTCTTTACAGATGAATCCAAGTCTAACTCCTCTGTGTCCTACGCTGCTGTCGGTCCATCCTTTTTGGATGCTGGCCCTCTACATCCAGGCACAAGTATCTTCACAGCAGAAGCCTATGCGATACTTGTGGCGGCTAAACACATCAAGCAATTACAAATACAAAAAGCAGTAATTTATACAGACTCCCTCAGTGTAGTAACGGCTTTGCACACTCTTAAAAAACAGAAAAACCCAGTCCTTGTCTCGCTTTACTCCATTTTATGCACACTCGACACACTCAAACAACATGTTGTAGTGTGCTGGGTGCCAGGGCACCGTGAGATTCAAGGCAACTTGAGGGCGGATCAGCTCGCTGCATCCGTCCACAAAAGCACTGCCCCTACACCCATATCAATCCCGGCCCTTGATCTTAAGCCATCTCTCAAACGAAACCTCAGAGTATACTGGCAGAGCAAGTGGGATACACTCACACAAAACAAACTACACATTATTAAGCCACACCTTGGTCATTGGCTGTCCTTATCGAAATCGCGTCATACAGAGGTAATACTAACGAGACTCAGGATAGGACACACATACACAACACACACACACCTTTTGTCCGGTGGCGATCCACCATTGTGTGACAGATGTGGTGAAGCATTGACAGTCCTTCACATTTTAATTGAGTGCAAACAATTGGACACTGTAAGAAAACAACACTTTCCATTACCCTACCGACAACATATACCTTTACACCCTGCAATGTTCGTCGGTAGGGAACCGCTTTTTAGTCACAAATCATTGTTAGCGTTTTTTAAAGAAATTCATAGTTTTTTATATCATATCCCCGGGCATCCCGTAGCATGACCTCTCCAGAAAGGTTTTGCTGCGGTGGTAACACAAGAAAGCACTTGCCTCACGGCCCTTGGACGCAAGGGTATGAACAAGTGAGACACTTGTGCTAATGCCATACATGTCCAGCATCGTCTTTTATTATCACCAACTTTTGTCATCTATTCACACCACACACCTTTCACGGCATGGTCATGATTTTATTACTTGTATGTTTTTACCTGCCTTACCGCGAGGAATTTATGGCCCTTATACAGCCGCTTAACATAATAATTGTCCATTTTTTTAGTAAGATGAACTGGCGCTCTTTGGCCGTGAAATGGCCCTTGCGTCATAAAACATCAAACATCATCATCATCAAACCACGCGTGAAATTTCCGAAGCATATCACATTTCTAGAAATAAGAATCATTGTATTAGCCATCCGTCATTATAACTACATGACTGTGAGTTTAACTATATTGATAATTCATAGACAAGTGCTTCGAATGAACCCCATGCTTGCTGCTCACACTATCATCTTATTCCTGTTGACACGCGCACCCTTTGTGCTAATATGTCCTTCAAATGTGAGAATAAAACCAGTTGTTAGTTGAGCGCTCGTGCTGTGTGCCTATTCTTTGCTTTGTCTGTGTTACTCCCGCGCTCCCAGTTCGCTGAACCACCATGAATTACCAACTAGCCCACCTTCCATCCTATTGCGATGAAAATCCACCCATATGACAAGTGCGCGCATGTTGATATAAAAACATACGTGTAAAATATGACGCAAATAACTTTACCTTCAATCTCGTGCAGTCCCGCTGAAGCTTTTCCAACAAAAGCGGCAGTTGACAGGCATTGCAGATGCCAGCGCACAGAGCTACAGCCTTATGTACGGTGTGTGCCCACGGTTGAACAAAAATTATAAAAATAGTTAACCACGTGACGAGGTTGACTATGCATGCATATGACAAAAAACATGGAAGGTGAAATTAAGAACACGCGTGTGACATATGACATGCAAATATGTTACTGTGATGTCAAACATTGTCAAAGACACATTTCTATCCC
>WOVY01016122.1:0-18828 GCA_013436015.1 Rhipicephalus annulatus
ATCATTCCCACTACTGTCTGATTGTACCGTCTTAAGCCGGTACTCACCGATGATCTCACCAGAGAAGGATTGGCCACCCTGTGCAGTATCTGGCCACCCCCTCCCGTAGGCATTCGTCAATTAACTCACACGGCCCTCAGTCCCACCAGCTGCGGAGCAACTGACCACGCGGCGGTCAGATCTGCAAAGCAGCAGAGGGTGCTAGGAATCTCTGGATACGGACAGGCCACCATTGGAACTTGAACTTAGCAAAACGTTAACGTTAGAACGTTATCTAGTGAGGGAAGTCTAGCTGTATTATTCGAGGAGCTAGAAGGCATTAAATGGGATATAATAGGGCTGAGTGAGGTTAGGAGGACAGATGAGGCCTATACTGTTGCGACAGAATGGGGCACGTCATTTGCTATCGGGGCTTGGCAGACAGAAGAGAACTGGGAGTAGGGTTCCTAATTCACAGAAACATAGCTGGCAACATAGAGGATTACTATAGCATTAATGAAAGGGTGGTAGGCATTGTAATTAAACTGAATAAAAGATACAAAATGAAGGTAGTACAGGCTTACGCGCCTACATCCAGCCATGATGACGCTTCAGTTGAAAGCTTCTATGAAGACGTGAATCGGCAATGAGTAAGGTGAAAACACAGTATACTATAGTAATGGGCGACTTTAATGCAAAGGTAGGGAAGAAGCAGGCTGGAGACCAGGCAGTAGGAGATTATGGCATCGGCACTAGAAACGCCAGAGGAGAGCTACTAGTAGAATTCGCAGAACGCAATAATCTGCGTATTTTGAATACCTTCTACCGAAAACGAGAAAAACCGCAAGTGGACATGGAGGAGCCCTAATGGCGTAAATAAGAACGAAATAGACTTTATAATGACTGCACACCCAGGAGTCGTGCAGGATGTGGAAGTGGTTGGCAAGGTAAGATGCAGTGACCATAGAATGGTACGGGCTCGAATCCGCCTAGACTTGAAGAAGGAACGACAGAAACTGATACGCAAGAAGCCAATCAATGAGCTAGCACTGAGAGGGAAAGTACAGGAATTCAGAGTGTCACTGCAGAACAGGTACTCTGCTCTTAGCGAGGAAACCAACCTTAGCGTAGATACAATGAATGATAATCTGACGAGTATCATCACGGAGTGTGCAGTGGAAGTTGGAGGCAGGGTAGCTAGACAGGACAACCGGCAAGCTTTCCCAGGAAACGAAGAACCTAATTAAGAAGCGTCAAATCATGAAAGTGTCAAGTACAACAGACAAAATAGAACTGGCAGAGCTTTCGAAGTTGATTAATAGACGTAAAGTATGCGATGTAAGAAGGTTATAACATGGAGAGAATTGAGCACGCTCTGAAAAACGGAGGAAGCGTCAAAGCAGTGAAGAGGAAACTTGGGATAGGCAAAAGGCGGATGTATGCACTAAGGGACAAAGAAGGCAAAATAACTACCAATATGGATAGGATAGTTAAAATAGCGGAGGAGTTTTACAGAGATCTGTACAGTAGCCGAGACAACCACGACCTTAATACTATAAGAACTAGCAGTAACCCAGACGACACCCCACCGGTAATGATAGAAGAAGTCAGAAAAGCTTTGGAGAGCATGCACAGAGGCAAAGCTGCTGGTGAGGATCGGGT
The DNA here is from genome assembly GCA_013436015.1 of Rhipicephalus annulatus. Taxonomy (NCBI): domain Eukaryota; kingdom Metazoa; phylum Arthropoda; class Arachnida; order Ixodida; family Ixodidae; genus Rhipicephalus; species Rhipicephalus annulatus. The sequence goes on from WOVY01016122.1 coordinate 1,642, forward strand.
AACATCAGATCTGCTGAAAGATGGAGGACAGATTGTGTTAGAAAAACTAGCCACTCTATTTACGAGGTGTCTCCTGACGGGAAAAGTACCAGAGTCTTGGAAGAACGCTAACATCATCTTAATACATAAGAAAGGAGATGACAAGGACTTGAAGAATTACAGGCGATCAGCTTGCTCTCTGTAGTATACAAGCTATTTACAAAGGTAATTGCTAGCAGAGTAAAGAAAACATTAGAATTCAATCAACCAAAGGAACAAGCAGGATTTAGAACAGGCTACTCAACAATTGACCACATTCATACTATCAATCAGGTAATAGAGAAATGCTCAGAGTATAACCAACCACTATACATAGCCTTCATAGATTACGAGAAGGCGTTTGATTCAGTGGAAATATCAGCCGTCATACAGACACTGCGGAATCAAGGGCGTATATGAAATATATATAAACTATCTGGAAGAAATCTACAGGGGATCAACTGCTACCGATAGTGCCTCATAAAGAAGAAACAGAATACCAATAAAGAATGGTGTAAGGCAGGGGGACACAATCCACACAATGCTATTCACTGCGTGCTTACAGGGACGTTTTCAGAAGCCTAGAAGGGGAACGTTAGGGATAAGAGTTAATGGAGAGTACCTCGTAATCTGCGCTTCGCCGATGACATTGCATTGCTGAGTAACTCAGGGGGACGAATTGTCAACTCATAGATTACGGAGTTAGACAAGGAGAGTCAGAAAGGTGGTTCTTAAAATTAATCTGCAGAAAACGAAAGTAATGTACAACAACCTCGGAAAGGAGCAGCGCTTTGCGATAGGTAATAGTGCACTTGAAGTTGTAAAAGACTATGTCTACTTAGGGCAGGTAATAACCGCAGAGCCTAACCACGAGATTGAAGTAACTAGAAGAATAAGAATGGGGTGGAGCACATTCGGCAGGCACTCTCAAATTATGACAAGTAGATTGCCACTGTCCCTCAAGAGGAAGGTATATAACAGCTGTATCTTGCCGGTACTTAGCTACGGAGCAGAAAACCTGGAGACTCACAAAAGAGGTTCAACTTAAATTGGGAAGGACGATGCAGCGAGCATGGAAAGAAAATGGTAGGGTTAACCTTAAGAGACAAGAGAGAGCAGAGTGAATTAGGGGACAAACGTGAGTTAAGGATATGCATAGCTGCAATAAGAAGAGGAAATGGACATGGGCCGGGCATGTAGCACGTAGACAGGATAACCGCTGTCATTAAGGGTCACCAACTGGATTCCCAGAGAAGGGAAGCGGGGTAGGGGGAGACAGAAGGTTAGGTGGGGCAGATGAGATAAGAGTTTGCGGGTATAAATTGGCAACAGCAAGCACAGGACCGGGTTAACTGGCGGAACATGGGAGAGGCCTTTGTCCTGCAGTGGACGTAGACAGGCTGATGATGATGATGATGATGATGATGATGAATCTAGGACTATGTGGCGTACTACGCTCCTGTAAGATGAATGAGGATGAACAAGAGTTGGAGGGTAACTTATCTGACTCACAAGTTCTTTGATATGCGATAGCAGGGGGGGTTTCTTGCGAAGGATTTAAAAGCGGGACAGCGATTCATGAGGTGGGACAGCAGAGCGGGTGATGATCCGTTGCCGGTGAATCTCACCATAGCTATGGAATAGTTCGGTAACTTGGGTGACGTACCAGGGCTTTTCATTATCGGCATGGTCGCGTCGACGCGATTGTACAAGTCGATTACGTTTTCTATGTAGCTGACAAAATTTTCACTAGGCAGATGAGAACGTGCTGAAAATGCTGTTTTAGTGAAGATTGCGGACATTAGGACGAATGAAGACTTCGCTTAACTCTGACCCTTAGGCCAGAAGCACACCGATTCCGATGCTCCTTCGCGTTCACTTCTTTGTTTTGATATTGCGAGAGTCTCCATTCCAGACGATTTATTTTCATCATCAAGCTTTATCATCATCGCTTTTGAGAAGCTCATTGCTCTCTCTCATGCACTCGCCCACCCACCATCTCGAGTGCTACGCCGACAAGCCTGTGACTTCGCCATTCGTAATGCAATCCTTTATCGCCGCAACTACCACCTGCCATCCGCAAATGGCTACTTGGCATACCCAAGCAACTCCGTGCTAGAGTATGTGCGGTATGCATACCGACCCGCAGTGTACAAACGCCGATTGGTTTAAAACCTACGCCAGGCTACGTCTTCGATTTTATCGAGACGGCTTGTACACATTCTTGAAAAAGTACATTCGATCTTGTGCCGAGTACCAACGGTGCAAGCCCGATCCTTGCCATTTTACTGCCCCAATGCAGCTGTTACCGTGCGTGATGGAACCGTTTCGACCAGTTTGGAATAGACCTTTACGGTCCTCTAACATACACATCAGCTGGGAATCACAGAGATATTGTGGCGATAGACCATCTGACGAGATTTGCCAAAACGGCTACTCTGACAGTCCCGACGGAATGTGAAGTTGCGTCTTTCTTGCTTCAAAGCTTTTAGGGGCGAAGCTCCTTAGGGCGTGGCTGTGCGTCCCCTGTAGCCTGTATGTAGCCACGTCTAGTTTAGTTCTTGCAGTGTTCACTAAATGGTGGTACCGTCCCCTGTATCTAGCCACCTCTAGTTTAGTTCTTGCAGTGTTCACTATTTGCGGTACCGTCTCCTGTATGTAGCCACCTCTCGTTTAGTTCTTGTAGTGTTTACTAGATGGTGGTACTTGTAGCTGATGATGAAAAGATGCAAGATGTTATAAACTAGAAAGCGGTACTTGTAGTTGATGAAAGACGCGAGATCTTATAAAATAGGAATGATGTCACATATGGCGCGTGTCATTGGTTGAAGGCAATCGTTCGATTTAGTGCGGCGACGTACGCTAGGGGGAGCGATGTAATAAAATCGAGTGGGCAAAATGTACAGAGGATTCATGGTTTACCAGGTTTACCTCCGGAGCTTCGCCCACTCATTCACTTAGTGGATATGGCAGAATTTTTTTTGTGCGTCACGACACTCCTCATGGACTGCGTGCGGGCTAGGCTGCGCCTTTCTCGCGGATGTTATTGAAGAACTTCTCACTGAATGATCGTGTTATTCACAGCTGTGCTACCGCATATCACCTGCAAACAAACGGCTTCACCGAGCGCTGCAACTGCATTCTTGGCGACACGCTTTTTGTGTATGTCGCCTCACCAACTGAAACCCTGTTCTTTCCTACGTGACGTGCGCGTCAACAAGGCAACCTAGTTGAAGAGAGGGAGTGCTTACTTTTCGGTAGAGAGCCATCATCTGCAACAGACACGATTCTTCTCAGCCGACCCGACTCAACTGAGGGCACACTAGTTTCCGAAGCTGCTCGTCATGCGGAAGAATGTCGAGAATTAGGTCACACCCTTACAACACAGGATAAAGGGCTATGAAAATTTCGCCTTGGCCGACGGAAGGCCTCGCAACCAGCTTTCACCCAATCAATCTAGTTTGGCTCTGGGTGGTTCCCACTTCTGTCTAAGGTACCTCTTCGAAGTTCATCAGCACGTTCCATTAACCCTATCATATCATATAGAGCAAACTTCTGCTGTCAACCACCTTACGCTCCTCACGCCAACCTGTGGACCTGCTTCACCGGGGCCACAAAATTGTTCACGTGGATCGTATGAAACCGTAGAAACCGTATCCTGAACCCTTTGTCTATACGACACCTTGAACACATAGTTGACGCCGTCTTCATAGAGGGGGGAAATGTGTACTAGAGAGGTAGTGGGTCATGCAAAGCTCGGAAGTAACATAAGTAAGCGCTAAGCATGAGACGCTCGTGCAGGACGTGTTCATATTTTCGCTGGCCATGCCAAGGCTCCTGCGGCGTCTAAATGAACCGTTTTCCTTGTCAGGATGTCTCGGTTATTTTTTACAATTCAAAGATCTGTATTTGTGTAAATGTATTCACTTTTTCATCAATTCGCAAATGTATCTTCAAAACATCCCGTTACGTAATGGACAAATGTATCTGATTATCTGTATTTCAGACTTCCAGCTCATGCATTTAGATATCTGTATTCTAGAATACATTTTGTGTATTTCTGTCCAGCCCTGTTTTCAACTCGCCCACCTGTGTACTTCACCTAAATTGACAAAAAATTGTACAATAACACAAGAAAATGAATTTTTTTAGCTAATGATCACAATAACGGAGCAACACTAAGGCATGATTTTATGAGGGATAACGTAAAATCTTGCAACTGTCTATCAGAGAAAGCCAATTTCACACGTAGTACACTGATGTCTATGTATACCAATCCCGCCATGTTCAATATAAACTGGTAGAGAGTATAGCGGTGGCTTTGTGGAATCGCATCTTGCACTTATATCCCGTTTCTCTGAGCTTCTCCTTTGTATTATTTGTCGCAAACTTGTCTAAATTTCTGATATCATCTAACACCTCATGTTTATTATGATACATAGCGCTTCCTAGGAACATTAGGTTTCCTTATCAAAAGAAATACTTTCTCGTTAGGCCGTTTTGATATAGTTTTTTTCGTGCACTAGTGTACTTTTAAAACTCCATTATCGTCAAGCGAGCAGGTACACCACGGTGATGTTTGCGTTTTCCTAATGAAGATATCATTGTTACAATTTATTGGTTCTTAGGTTTTAGCGGTCTACAAATAGCGGACTTCAAAACAGAATTTAGTACCTGCTCGTTATTCATGACACAAAAACTTAGTACTAATCTAAGAGCATTCGAAAAAGTCAGGCGACCATTTTCAAGGTAACCCCATGATTTGCGCAGCACCTCATTTGGAAACAAATAATCACAAACTTCCACTACAGATCATCCCCCATTATACTTACCGAAAAAAATACCCGGCCTCCGTAACATATGATAATCTCATAAAATAGCAATACATCTTTCAACATTTTTATGGCTCAAATACAGCAGTTTGCCGTAGTGGGATTTATGGCATTTATGGTTGTACTTTATTACGATACTATGTATCTCAAGGTGTCGCCTTGCCATGCTCTCTTCAATGCAACTGAGAACAGAACGGGACATAGCTGTATGAATCAGCATATTATGATTGGCGGGATGATGGTAGTGGGTGAGAAAACGCAGCCCTTTACCCTACAAACCGTTGAGCGTCCAAAGACGCTCGAAAGCGTGGGCTACGTTTGTATCGGTTGTTCAAGACCTAAGAATAGAGGAGCTTTTCGTCAATCAGTCAGCAACCTTTACCTTATTGCTATTTCCTTGGGTGCCAATCGGTAAATAGGCTATTAAAAATATTTTTTATTTCGAATATACAATACTGGACTGGAATGTCCTTAAGCGAATAAAATGAACGCTCTTCAAATTGTTAATTGAAGTTCTAAATCTTCAATTGCCCTAAATATGGTAATTAGTTCGTCTTAACAAGATATTTTGGCTCTCTCGCTATCCGTGGCGGAAAATACGAATGCTGTTAACGTATACTAATATCTGAACGAGCTAATAACAATCTAAAAAGACTTAAATAGAAGAGCATTTTCTCTGTATCCTCACATCACACGGTATTGATTTGTTCATACATGTTTGCATTACACACTTTCATTCGCCCCGTCAACACGACCAGACACCAATCGTTAATAATCTCGACGCGACAGCTAATATCGCAAATAGGCTTGTACGAAGGAAAAACGCAAGATATGGTGCTGTTTTCTTGTGCGTTCTTCTCTAATACCGGCGTGTATGGGCGTAGCAGGTATTAGGGAAGCCACTAGAAACACAATACTAATATTATGGAAGCCGTCATCGTGAACCAGTATCGAAGTTCCTGTGGACGCTCAAAGAAATCTGGCAAACTTAGTGCCTCGAACCCTGGAAAGTAAATGCGTAAGAATTGTGAAAAGCACACCCGGAGGACCTGTGTTGATGACAGCCACTACAACTGCGTAAAAAGCATCGTAGGACTGTTGTGAAAAAAACAAAAACAATTAGTGGCTTGATGCGGGCGTAAGTGGCCACGTTTTCCCGTTTTAATGTCTTATGTGTTCATGTTTATGATTGCGTGCGGGGTGTCCCTACACCTGAAGCAGATGCTATAACATCTATTAATAAATATTTTAAACAAAACTGGCCGCACATCATTGATTACCTACTCCGGTCGGCACAAGTAGCTGAAATTCAGCGCACGGGGCACCGACATGTACCTAATGACAACAAAATCAATTCCCCGTCAGAGGACATAACAGTTGCAAACTTCTTTCGCTGAGCACACCGACTGTTGTAAAACACTATAACTTTTCTGTTTCTGTTCCCGTTGAGCACAAACAACGTTAGTTCAGATCGCCTTTTCAACACAATCAGTTATCAGCCAACTAGCCTGGGCCTGTTTGTTTCGACATAAAAATGGTTCCTGGCTTACCTGCCGGGAAGGGAGATGTCGTGGAAGTACTAGGCGTAGGCTTCGTTGTCGTGCCGCTCGTCGTCGTCGTAGTTGGGGTTGTCGTAGTCGTGGAAGGTACTAGGCGTACGCTTCGTTGTCGTCGTAGTTGTGGTGGTCGTAGTCGTCATTGCGGTTGTTGTCGTAGTCGAGGTTCTCGAAGTTGTCGTGGTAGTCGTCGGCGCATCTGCGACAACGCGCAAAGCGAGGCATGATAGTGCATGCCTCGTCTAGTACATGGCACTTTTATTGCTAGACGTCCCCCATGATTGCCAAAGTCTGCCACTGACTACGTTGTTGTTATAACACCAAAAATGTGTGCTAACTCGGCCTTGTGCCATTACTGACTGCCAAAAACAATACGCAAGCATTTGTGCGCAAAGCTGTTTCACCAATCTTTACATCACAATATATAGCTATATAATGTGATGATACTTAATCGGTTCAATGGTAACAAGCAGCTGCAGCTGCCTGAAACGTTATGGATTGTTACAATTTTTCTAACTAGCACAGCAAGTCAAAACGGGTAAGGAGTTGTTCTGGGGAAAGCAAAAGTTAGTAAATATCAACGTGACAGAAACGTGATTTCACTTCTTAAGCCTAATTACTTTCTCAGAGGGGATCACGTTCAAATTCACTTGAGTAATAGTGCTTTCACTAAAGCTCTTTAGGCAAGCCTGTGAACGTAGGCTTCTAAATCTCTTAGCGAGGTGATGTTCTTTGTTTTTTTTAAATAAAAAAGGAGTGTGCTACATAGTGTAGACAGAGAATGACAGCGTGGGCAAGCCATACTATGGCGTGCACAATAAAGCCTTAGCTTTAAGTTGCAGACTGTTGTAGTTGAGGCGAGCACGGCCGTCAGCTAGTTCCTGACTACATCTTAGCACTCACCCGTCACGTAATCAAACCTCTCGTGTATTCTCGGCTTCAAGGATGGTAATACTAGAACTATTACTAGGAGTATATTTTTCTATGCACCTTCCATTCCGCAGCTTTAGCGCTATTGATGGACAAGCTGCTTGCAGTCAACTGAAGTACGCATGCATTATTTCCATTCACCGTCACCTTCTTGTACTTCTTTTTCTTCTTGTACTTACCCCAAACATGCGTTCTTTTTCTGAAGATACACCTTCAGCTGGCGTATTCTGAGCCACTGCTGTTTTATTTACGAGTATCGTAGTCAAACTTTTATAGGTGATTGGGACGGCGAGGGAGGGCTCGAGGTGTACTTTATGCATAGTCGTGTGTGCGTGTGCATATGTGGATGTGCAAGTTTTAAACTTTTCAAGGAAACTTTCCCAGCCAATCCTGGCTTCGTCATTGATATATGTATTTAGACTGTAGAAGGATGATGCCATTGGGCGCACTCAGTTGAATAGTTGATTTGATTTGTGGGGTTTAACATCCCAAAACCACCATATCAATTGAACAGTTCAATGCTTGAATACGCGCCTCTGCAGTCCTAAATAGCACTAAATATGGTTTCGACGTCTCACTTATAGGGCTTTTGTCGTTGATTAAATTTACGATTAAGACGTCTTTGTAGTACATAATCTATTCAATAAATTTGATTTTTGAAATTATTGCATACGCCGTCGCGTTCGCAGTAAACGACAGAACATTTATATCAACCTTCAGAAACGTTCTACCTCTTAAAAAAACTGTTTTGATCGCTGTTGCAGCCTAGGGGGAGGGCAGTGGGCTATTCACCTTCCCTTTCACCTTAAAAAAAGAACTTTACTGACGTGGTAATGTACTTGTCAGTGACTTCTTATGATTCTTCAATTTTTTTGTCCTATGTGCCATTGGAATTCTGGAAATAAGGCATCGCTACAGTTTCTCACTCTGTGACTACATTCTGCTGATTGTTTGCATCAGATGCTCTACAGGCTGTCTGAAGCTAATGGCCGCAAAATGTAGTAATGAAGGCCACAGAACCAACATTCTCATTCTCAGTGGTCTATACAAATTGCATTCGTGTGATGCCACTTGCTAAGAAGTGATTTCTTGTAAGAGCAAGTTGCTTCTTGTTACAAAATACGCGATGCCAAAGCATGGGAATAGGCACGTTGGCGTCCATTGTTGGTCCAACATTTTCTTGGAAGGTCACAACGAGCTACCGCAGTGGTTAGACGAAAAATTTTGTAGCAGCTTCGCAAGAACAATTAAGTGCAATGGGTTGTTTCGAGAGCTTTCGTATACGTGTATAAAATATTGGGGTAGCCTTTCTGTCAACACAGCTAACTACGAGTTTAAGTCAACCAGGGAGCGGGGATTCATCGCCATTTCGGAAATGAGGCTTCGCATTCGGGACTACCTGAGTAGTCATCTGGTAATTTCCTCTGAAGTGTTCCTAAGCGTCAGGTACTATAATCCACCAATACGAGTGATGTTATTATTACAAAAAAAACATTGGCGCAAATACAATTTTCAAAGTTTACTACTGAACAGTAGTTTACTTAACGATGATCATTTGTTACTGAGCTGACCAACGCAATTCAGATATTTGGCCATACAACGCTTCTGATAAACCGTCGCAGAACACTTGCATATTGTTTGAAAGTGTTAGTACGTTTTGGGTGAATCCCTCAGCGCCCATGCCTTAAGAAGTGCTGCGAGAAGTCTAGCATGCGAGCTTAGTTACCATTGTCAGAACAACGTACTACTCCGCATTCTTGAAAATATTGCAGGATAAAACTATTTTAGATCGGCAGAACGCCCTCCCAGTAGTGAATGCCTTTCCTTGTCAAGGAACCCACCTGTGGTTGGCTGTGTTGTTACTGGCAGACGCGTGGACGTAGGAGTTGTGGGGGCGGGTCGCGGTGGCGACGAAGTCGTTGCCGGTACAGTCGATGCCCGTGTGATGGCCATTGATGGCAGGGGTTGCTTGCCACTGATTACGAGCTGATACGTTGGCTCCTTCGTGGCATCCGTGTAGCGGCCACCACCCCCACCGCCACCGCCATCGTGGTCCTCGTCTGCGTACCCGTCGAGAAGATGAAAAGGGGGATACATATGTTGTTGGTTTGCTGTGGCGAGTGTTTTAGCGTTCGCTTAACAGGCGTGCACTCCAAACCCCCCCCACACAAACGTATATATATATATATATATATATATATATATATATATATATATATATATATATATATATATATATATATATATAGATATATATATATATATACAAGCGTGCACTTCTCGCCGGGGTCTTTGGTACTTCTCTGGACACCAAACCGCCAAGTCGGCTTTATCAGAGAAGCTAAGCTACTATCACACTACCATGGCCCCTACAAAGTGTTACGACAACTTAGTGACGTGAGCTACGAGATCGAACCACTAAACAATGCCTTTTCAACCACCTCACTCCAGACAGACGTTGTACACGTTTCCAGACTGAAACCGTATCACCCTCCTCGTTCGCCGCCGCCGTACTAAGCGCCGTGACGGCGCTTCCGCCGCAGGGGAGTTATGTTACGGTGCATCATCGACAGGAGCAAGCGTGGCACTTAGCGAAGATGAAGAAGACGCCTGTGCGTTAGGCGCTTGCACGAGAGGCAACTCAGCCATCTTGTTCTGCTGCCGATTCTCGGTGGACGCTGTCCTGAAGCCAAGACCTTGCCCCGTCACAATATATATAGTATATATAAATATATATATACTATATATAATATATATATAATATATATATTATATATATATGATACCGCGAGTAATGTGCCAGTGGTGAGGACAACGAAGCAGCACGAGTGTGCTTGGCTGAGGGCAAAAGACGAAGTTGTTGCAGCCTGTTTCTGTGATCGATGATAAAGCGTATTTGTTTGAGGCGCTTTGTGTGCTCGTCAATCACGCGTCGTCACACTGGTGGAGGTGCGGGGTACGTCTTCATGCTTGGCACCCCTTCGCGAACCCGACATTCGAGCCCGGAATCGCTACCACCCGTCGACACACAAGTCCACCATTTCAGCCGCCGTCTGAAAGGCTTGACTCCAGAGCTCAATTTCTTGCCAGAAACTGCCAGCGATCGCTTGCCTCCTTTAGCCACCATGGCTACTGCAGCTCCATCGCACTGGACACTTCAGAATCCCATCATTCCTGACTGCTTTCATGGTGAGACCTAGGAAGACGCACAAGATTGGCTGGACCAGTTTGAACGCTGAGCGAAGTACAACCAGTGAGCCACACCAAAAGGACAAGCTCTTGAATGTGTACTTCTACCTGAAAGACAACGCCCAGACGTGTTACATCAACAGGGAAAGAAGCATGGCTACGTGGGACGATTTCCGCAACCAGCTGATTGACACCTTTACTAGTCTTGATAGAAAGGAGAATGCGCAACGTTTTTAGAAGCTCAAATTCAAATCGCTATGTTCGCCGAGGACATGACCCGTCTTTTCGGCCGGGCCAATCCCGAGATGCCGGAAGACAGGAAGCTGCGGCATCTAATGCGAGGCGTGAAGGAGGAACTGTTTGCTGGGCTAGTGAGGAATTCGCCAACCACAGTAGCTGAGTCACGAAAGAAGCCACAGCTATTGAACGGGCCATACAGCAACAGTACCGCCAGCAGAACCCGGTCAGCGTTCGAGCGAGTAGCCATTGTTACCACTGCGGCGAGCCTCTGCGACAACGACAGGCCCCTGCGGGAGGTCCTCCGGGATATTTTGAGCGAGGAGCTTCGGCAGCTAGGTTTATTTCCAGCAACTGAGCCAACACCGGTATTGTCTTTTGTCGCTGATGATGTCAGAAATGAGGTCCGTCAGGCTCTCTCTTTATCCGGCTATAATGATGTGCGACGACATTTTACTTATGCTGATGCAGTCCGACGCCCCGTCGTCGCGCCTTCGGCACAGCGGACTCCAATGACTGGACCACGACCAACCCTGCAAACACAGCCGCTCTCAGCGCCGAGGACTTTCCCAACCGCACCGATCTCTCCGACAAGTCGAAATGCCGCTTAGCCAAAATGTGAAGCCTACAACGTGGTTCAATAGTGAGTCCCCGTTTACCTATCAGAGTTGGAAAACAGATTTGTGGCGTACCGCTGAGCGTTGACCGGTATGCTTTCATTGTGGCGAAGCCGGCACGTTTACAGAGTTTGCCGTTATCACGACGTTCAGTACTCGACATTTTTTCGCTACCATGATTACGCTACGTGCGACGATCGACGCATTAACAACGACACTCCTATGAACACACCGCCGCTGAATCCAATGAGGCCCGGGTCACCTTCTCCACATCCGGTGCGGGGCACTTCACATAATCACCGCAGTTTGGCCGACGTCACCAGGGGCAGGTCCCCTAGCCCGTGACGGGGAAACTTGACGCAGCGACTTCGGGGGGTGGGGGTTGCCATTAATCTAGCTTCCGAACAGCCCCCATTGCAGACATATGAAAGCTCGAAGCCACCGATGCCGAAGACACTGACAGCAACGACTAATCCGACAAATGGAACAACTGCCGACGTAACCGACGTTATCAGCGCAGACCTCGTCGTTCACATGGACGGCCACCAACTGACGGCTCTTGTGGACACCGGCTCCCACTTTTCTATAATCCGGCAGCTAGCCGACAGACTAAGGAAGGTCAAGATGCCGTGGCAGGGACCCAATATAAGAACTGCAGGAGGTCATGTCTTGTCTTGTCTTCATTTCTTTCTCTCTCTCTCTATATTATATAGATATATATATATTATAGATAGCTAATAGATATATATATATCTATATATATATATATATTATATATAGGAGACCGCCAGGTGGCGCCGTTTTGTTTGGCTGGCCGCATACAGTGCCTCCACTTTCACGTTTCTTGGCCCGTTACCGGGCCCCGCCCGTGTCTGTACAAGCTCACTATTCCTTCTAGAAGAATTCCGGGACACGCCGACACCATCCGGGCCCCGGTCCCGACCCAAGGCTGGCCCCCCAGGCCCCTTCAAAAGTACGAAGCGGCGCGGCGCCGCGCTAACCCTAACGCGCCGCGCCTGCACCTGCGTTGGTGCCGCGCCTGCACCTGCGTTGGTGTCGGACTCGACACCAACGCACTCATGCGTTGGTGTCGAGTCCTGCCCAGCACTCGACACCAACGACAACTGACGCCCTGTCGGTAAGCCCAGCCTCCTCCGGTCGTACCGCTGATACAGCCGTGCCTCCACTGTCAACATGTTGCAATGTCACCAGCCCCCGCGCCGACAACAATACAGCAACAGGCAGCGTTCCTCAACAGCGCGCATGGTCCAGCAACGTGCAACGCTGGTGGCGTCTCTGCTACTCTCAGCTTAATAGCCACGCAAACGCCGGAGCCCGAGAGCCGTAATGCAGCGTTGGCATTGCAATCAACCACGCCTGCCTGCTCTCCCCCACCTTATCTGCTTCTGGCCTACCCATTGGAAATTCCGAGTCTGTCGACAAGCGCGTTTCAACGAGCGTCGTTCCTTCCATCGCCGAAGTTTTGCCTTCCATCACTTCAGCTGACGACTTATCGACGGAAATGGACTTCACGGCATCGCAAGTCAACGAAGACAATACGCCATCCCCTGAAGGCAGCTGGAACACCGTTAGTGCCAATCGAAAACCTGCCTCGACCGCCCGCCCCCGCTCCGAGCTCATCACCATCGGAATCCAACTTCCACCCGGAACACTCACGCCGAAACTGCCTCTCTATGACCTGCTTTCTACCATCATAGCCGCCGCAAATCTCTCTCCCAAGACCAGTGCGGAGGTCACCCTTCAAGCCAAACCTGCTCAGAGCCTTGTGTTTCTGAAAACGCACTCACCTCTCACTGCCCACCTCCTACTCTCCCTCACAAGTCTGGAACTTAATGGTAAGCCGATCACCATTAAGCCCTATGCCCTCAGTCCTCCAATATCATGTCTCGGCGTCATACACAACGTCGGTGGTCACTTCACAACATCTCAGCTCTTGCATGACCTCGAATCCTTTACTTCAGATATACTCGCTGCACGTATGATGGGCTCCACTGAATCCGTCCTCATAACATTTGCTAGAACCATCATCCCCTCACTTTGTGTACTTCAAACGCGTCTCTTTCCGATGCCGTCCACATAACCCAAGCCCCCTACTTGCACTCGGTGCCTTGCTATAGGGCACCGTGCTCATCAATGCCCCCAACACAGCGTTCCGGCCAAGTGCCGCCGCTGTGCGTCTCCTCTACCAAGCAGATCCCGATGCTCACGTTTGCGCCCAACCCTGGTGCATCCATTGCCAAGTCAACACCCACTCATCTCTAGACTCCACCTGCCCCTACCTTCTAGCTAAGCAACGCGACTGCGCCAAAGCAGCTTTTCTCCGTCGCACAGCCATGCGCCGAGCCACTCAGCCTTCGCCGCCCTCCTCTTCAGCGCATGAGCTCCTATCACCTCCCGCAACATCCCCCCCGGGCTCATACGCCGCTAAGGTTAAGGGAACACCTCCCATGTGCACTTCTTCATCAAACGCACCTTCACCATTTTCAAGTAACGAGAGCCGCTCCTTCGATCTGCGACTGGCTATGTTGGAGCGCAACCAGCGCGAGCAACAACGCGTCTCCGATGAGCTACAACAGAAAATACTTGCACTGACGCAGACACTCGCAACTACCACATCCTCTCTTACCCATCTCAACTCACGGAGCTAAATAAGCAACTCACCACACTCACCGCCCCGACCTCCAGCTCCCATGTAACCAAATTGGCCGACATGGTCGAAACCACCACCACTGCGCATCACACTCGTTTGGTCCAGCTGGAAAATTCAATTGTCCGGATTCTTACGACCCTCGAAACCCAATCTAAGCAACTGGAATCTTTCACTCACCTATATGCTTAACTCCCTGCAGGAGTCACTTCCCCTGGCAAAAAAGAAGGAACGCGGCACGCGTAGGTGCTTCCTCTACTCCAAGACCTAGATGGCGCGTGAAAAGGAACCTCGATATTTGCAGTGGAACTGCCGCAACTTTCGTCATAATAGGACCCCCTCCCATCATATCTTCTCACCCGCCAAACATTACCCCATTTTCTCCTTATACAGGAGACTCGGGCGGCCCTTGCCGTCCCGGGCTACCGTGCATATCACGCTACGACGGGAAAGCCACTTGCGTCCATTTATGTACGCAATGACGTTCTCGTTGAACCACTAGACGTACCCTCCCCCCTCCTGAAACATTTAGTTGATGTGGTCTATTACCAACCTCTACCCGTATTCTCTCGCTCTGATGTCATTTTACAACCCCCCTGTCACGTCCTCTTTGTTTAGTGCTCTTGGCAAATTCCTGCACTCCCTTCCATTGACCACCCATATCCTCCTTGGGGGTGACTTTAATGGTCCTCATAGGCTCTGGGGTTACCCCCAAACACTCAAACCAGGTCGCCTTCTACACTGCCTCGCCCAGGAACGCCATCTCACCCTTCTTAATACTCCTGACACCCCTACTCGAGCGGGCACTGTTTCACAGCGTTCCACTACACCCCGATCTTACGTTCTCTCGGAGTTCCTTCCTTTCACTGGCGGTCTCCGATGAAAATTTTTTTCAGTGATCACTTTCTCATACACATCACCATCCCTCTTTCCACAATAGGCGGAAACAACGAGTCGCTCACACTGACTGGGAAGCATTCCGTAATAACCTTTTGTCTGACTCATTTAAAACTTACGACGACTGGACGTCCGGATCTCCGCAGCAATGACATCCTGTAGTCGCCGCACTCGTTTTCAACTCCCATTCCTGACCCTGATCCTCACTTCCTCCTCCGATTATGGCGACGTCATAACGTTTGAAACGCGCTCTCCGCTCTCCCAGCCACATAACTTCCACTTTCCTTCCGAATTGATGCTCTGCGGGCTGAAATTATCGCTTACGGCACTTCTCTCGAGCACTCTCGTTGGAACACGCTGTGTGACGGCCTTGACTCCGCACTGCACTCGCGCTCTACACCTGGGGTCTCGTTTAGGTCTCTCTTAGGTACCAAGCCTGCCGTTGCTCCCTAGCCTCTCCCACCCAGCTAAAGCTCTCACTCAAGGGACTCCATCTGATTGTTTGAAAATTAAAATCTCTGTATCTCCCACCCCCTCTCACACCTTCCTACCCAGATTACTGTGGCGAAGCTAACCCAGACCTGGACCGCCCATTCACGCTCAGGGAGCTGGAAGCTGCCTTAGCCACTCAATCTACCCGCTCGGCACCCGGTGAGGATGAGATAACATATACTACATTACGTAACTCTCCCGACAACGCGAAAGGAATTTCTCTTACACACAATCAACGAAGCATGGAACAGCGGCTGTCTTCCAAGCTCTTGGCATCATCTTTAATTGCATGATTCCGAAGCCCGGCAACCTCCATCTCTCTCTACCTAACTTCGCCCTATCTCTTGCGTCATGCGTTGGCAGACTCTTGAGCGAATGGCCTGACTCGACTGTCTGATTTTATTGAGACGAAAGAGTTTTTCCTCCTTCTCTTATCGCTTCCGACGCCACGTTTGTGCGCAGGACATGTTCCTTGTTCTTCAGCATACTTTTCTTTCACCTTCTCGTAGTCAGATCCATGCGCTTGTAACCGTCGATGTACGGAAGGCATTCGATGGCGTGAGTCATGACCACATACCGCTCAGCTCTCCTCCCTGTCATGTGGCTCCCGCATGTATTCTTACATCCGATCATTTCTTTCCAAACTCACACAGCCCTCACCCTCGGCACTCCTCAAGGTGCCGTACTATATCTCCTACTCTATTTATTATGGCTATGGCCCCCCTTGCCTCCCAACTGTCCCAAATACCTGACCTCCACCATATTTTTTATGCAGGCGACATCACTCTCTGGTGTACGTCTGGATGTCCCGGCCACGTGCAGGATACTTTGCAACGTGGCCTGGACCTTATCGCTTCCTTTCTCGCTACTGCTGGCCTGTCCCCTGCACCGGAGAAATGTGAACTACTTTTGCTAAACCGTCTGCGTACCAGCGCTCCCACAATACCCCCTCATCTCCCTACATCTTTCTAGCTCTCTCATCCCCACTGTTCAGCAATGCAAAGTTGGCTTCCCTTTGCACGCGACAAAAAACGCGCAGGCCCTACATCACGCTGTGAGGACTTGCCACTCGGTGGCCCCCCTCCTGCGACGCGTTGTCACTCGGCAGTCGGGGCTCCACGAGGCTCATGCGTGCCGGGTTGCACATGCGCTTGCCCTTAACAAGTTCTTGTACTTTGTACCCTACGTCATTTCACCGAAACGCAACTCAACAACACTTGAACGAGCTCTATTAGGCCTCTACAAGGCAGCTCTAAACCTCCCTCTCACTACCTCTACCACTAAGCTCTTTGCCACAGGCCTCTTCCATCCATTACGTGGTCTCTTATTTCTCTGCACCACGACTCTCAGATTGCCCGTCTTTCTCTCACTCGTCAAGGCCAATGGCTATTAGCCCAAGCTGGTATCCCTCACATTCCCGTTTCCGTGCCCAGTGCCCCCCTTGCCTTCTGCCGCTAGCACCGCTGCTTCTAACCTTCGCATCCTTCCCCTCCTCCAATATGTCTCCCGTTCTTCACGCCGGCCGGCGTCATGCGGCAGCACAGCATCATTCTCCTCCTCTCTCTACACAGGCTTTGCCTACACGGATGCCTCATACATGGCTCCTCGGGGCTCGTGTGGCTACGTTATCTACCATCCACACCTTTCGTCACCTGACACGCACACCAGCGGGCCATACTTACACCCGCCAATTGTACTTTCCGCTCGAGGTCCTTTCCTTTCCATGGTCCACGCCATGCAGTCATTTTCCC